>JAPMOB010218121.1:0-15323 GCA_029875015.1 Lepomis gibbosus | reverse complement strand
CTCTTCAATGTGTACGGCATTGGTCTGTGTGTGTGGGTTCGTTAATGTGGAGATGCCGGTCCTCTTCAATGTGTACGGCAAAGTCCATGAAAGCCAAACTGTTGCTGACATCCTTTCATATTAACTTCATGTTACTGTCCACTGAAATAATTTGCTGGGGTGGTGGTGGAGCAGTGGATAAGGCATGCCTTTGGTGTGAGAGACCCGGGTTTAACTCCCACTGTGACACATCCACAATTGTGTCCCTGAGCAAGACACGTAAGCCTTAGTTGCTCCAGAGGCATCCGACCTGAAAATATTCAGTATTTGTTAGTTTTTATGAATAAAAGTGTCAGCTAAATGAATTAAGGAAATGTAATGTAATTTGTTCTGTAAAGGCTTGCCATGGGTTTTACATTTTGACCAATGTGTCATCCACATATCAGTAACTCAGTGCTGTCCCTCTGAAAGAGTTCAGGGCTCTGCTTTCTGCTCTACTTCTTCTGTGTAGATGTTGACCATCAAGGCTTGGCTCTGAGGGTCGTGTGTAATCTGTTAAGTGCTAGAGGATGACTAGAAAACAAGTGATTTCTCAGAAGTTTCTTGTTCTATTTACATGATATTTATATATTCAAGTTATATTTATTTATTATAATGTATCTTCATTATTACATTACAGTTTGGTCATGTATCATTACTATAATGTCACTAAACTGTGTACTGTGTGTCACCTGTATATTGCCTGGTTTATATAGCGGTACTGTTCAAGGTGAGATAACACACATTCATGTGTTGTTTACAAGAATGCGGTATATCTAGAATTATACTGCCATTGCACCTATAGTAAACCATTTATAGAGCAATTTGTTAAAAATGTAACATTCAAATTAGTTTCCCGACTCACATTCTTTTTTGGCATTATAATCAAATGCTTCCTATAATGATAAACTTGAGAACAAGTTTCAGACTCTTTGTTCTCATCAATGTCATTATTGTACTAACGGTCACTGCCATGATTATTATTGTCATTATCATTATTTTCATCATCTGCATCATCATCCTCTTTATTTTTAAACCCGCCATCATCACCATTGCCATTAGCATTGTCGTAATCTCCTTCATTATCATCACCAATGTCATCACTTGCACATTTTGGAGTTACAAAGCCCAAAGCAAGAAACTAGACAAGAAAAGTAGAGAGTTGAGGATATGGAGAATGAAAATGAGAAGTGAAGATATAAAGAGACAGGGACGAGGGAAAGAGAGAAACTGGCACTGGTGCTGATCCATATTTGTAATCATAGAAAAGTTTATTTAATATGAATTTTATGCTTGCATGATAATGGTAATCAATGTACAATTTGTGCCTCACATTGTGCTGAGAGACTTCCCTTAATATATTCTAAAGGAACACTAACCATATATCTTTATTCATTCAGATTTTTGTGATGCGTTATGGAAATATGGATTTAAATCATGCTATTGCCTTTGAACTTTAGATTGAATCTGGATCGCAATTGTTCTAGTCCGAGATCAGTTTATCCATTGTATCATATCTATTTCCCGATGCCACGCTGTGATTAGGAGATGTGAGACAAATAGCGAAAGTGGGTTCAAACGATGTGTGACCCTGATACTTCAGGTCTTCTAGCTTATTTTAGCTGCTCAGCTAATATCAATATGGTAATACAGGTGTCCTTTTCAGGGAGATGCTGATGAGACCCCTGTGACATCGAGTCAAACACAGTCAGCCTCTGCAGATGATGAATATTCATGTTTTATTATCTCTTTCATAATCATTTCTCTCTCTTCCTTCCTCCTGTCTTTCTCAGGGCAATGTGACCTTTTCTTGTGCTGAACCAGTTTCAGTCGCTGTGACGTTCATTGACTCCCAGAGCTTCCTACAGTTGCCAGGACTAACATCGTGGTCATTAGGGGTTGTCTCTGTAGCTCTGCAGTTCCGGACATGGAACAAGGCAGGGCTTCTCTTGACCTTTGACCTCCCGGAACAGGAGGGCACAGTCTGGCTGTACCTAAGTGAGGCCAGACTCCGCCTACAGATCAATAAAGCTGACAGGGCCCAGCTGGAACTCAGTGCGGGTCGGTCCAATTATGATTTTGCTGAGTTACACCTTTGTCATTTTACAGACAGGCATGAATCTGTTGACTGTGTTGTTCAGTTGTATCACAGAGATGTCATAATATGTTGTCATAGCTCAGATTTAAGCCACTGACATAACAGTAGCACTTTTTTTTATCTAAGCACAAAAAACACACTAGAGGAGTATTTTTACAAAAGCGCAATGTTAGACTTGGAAAAGGCCATTATTTTACCATGGAGAAAGTGGCTGTGCTGAGATATACTGTTCACAATTAATACTGCAATCATTTACATTCAGATATAATCTATAAAATCCTAGCCTCATTTTCACCTTTACCTTGTGTAATCTATTTGCTCATATGAGTCATTTCTGAAATGAAAGTCAAAAATTCATAATGTGAAAGTAGTTTCATCACCTTGGAAACCGTTGTCTCAAGGTCTCAAGCTTTCTGTGTGTTTGACATTGTTGGGGTAGTTACTCAAAAAAGGTAATATATTACACATTACTAGTTACTTTGTTTAAAAAGTAATGCCTTACTTTACTAGATTACTAACTGATGAAAGTAACTAGTTACCCTCCTAGTTACATTACTTTTGGATTACTGCGTAACATCACCTTTGATGCACAATAACCAAATAACAAGTTACACCTCATATATGCCCAGATCAACACAAATCCTTATTTTAATGAGAATATACACATGATCTCTCTTTTATGTTCTTTGATATTACAAACTGACAACAAAGTTGTGAACATCAGCCCAACATTTGTCAAAAGAAGAACAAGGCCACAGTACTTTAATTGGCATTTCATTGAAAACATTTATATTTTAAATAACGAATTTCATTATAATGCAGCATAACATTAAAATAGGTTGTCTTTCCAACCGCCTAGTGCAAATATTAATTTGTTGAAAATAATATTAAAAAAACAACAAAGACACTGGCCCTCATCACAATATCAGATGATGACGAGACTTCAACTGTGCAGTTAACAGGCGAAACCCGCACTTCAAACTTACTGTAGCTCACTAGCCGAGCTATGGCTTTAAAGTAGATTTTTTACCTCTTACTGGTAAAAGTAGTATACCTGATGAGCAGGAGTCTCTCAAATCGTTTGTCAGAGAACCTGTGCCTCATCGGAGTCAGCACAAGACTGTCCAGACTATAGAGAATCGCCACAGGCGCACTACTAGAGGGTATCGCTGTCCTTTTGCGAAACAATATTAAGTAATACCTCCACCCCTCAAAAGACTTCTTTGGCAGCGTTGCCATTTTTGCATTCTCATGATCTGGAGCTAAAGTCAAAAGTTAGGTCGGAAAAGTGTTTTGCAAACACGCACAAAAAGGGACGTTTTTTAAAAATGTATTTTTCTCTTCTCCCATTATGTGGATAGTTGAAGAACCAGTATGCAAGTAACGTGACAATTTTGTTATTAGTAACTGTAATGTGATGCATTACATTACTGCGTTAAAGTAATCTGATTACTGGTCTTTGAACCGCCTGTCAGTCATCATGTGACCTAAGTAGCTGATAACAGTTCATGTGTGGTAGTCATAATATATATATTATGCACCCTTATCAACCTCCCTCTGCAGTGGAAGCGCAAGTAAAATCTACGTGGAGTTAAGATGTTTTATTAAACCTACATATTGCTTCTGGCTCATTTAAAATCTTGAGATTTCTCCAGACTTAACTACTCAGCATAAAATAATTTAAGTGTAACAAACAAATACTTAAACACATCCCATCTTCAAATCACAACTGTTTACATCTCCACAAGGCTACAGCACCTTCATCAGGTTTAAGGAAATAAAAAAGGAGTCATGATCCTTATTTGCAGCCAAACCCAAAGAGAAAAGGTATAAGATCAATCATATGTCAAATTAAAAGGCGAAACTAATTAATTTGTTTAATTGATTTGCATTCATATTTGTGTCTATGTGTGCATGAAGGCTCAGGTCTGAGTGATGGTCAGTGGCATTCTGTGGAGCTGAACTCCAGACAAGATCATCTAAGCATCACAGTGGACAGAGATGAAGGAGCCACTGCTCACACCAGCATCCCACTTCCTCTAACCACAGATAGTAAACTCTTCTTCGGTGGTAAGAAGACATGAAAAAAATATAGCTTTCATATGTGCTGAGCTGAAGACAGCCAGTAAACGGTCTTCATCTAAAAGCCTTCTCTTGTCAACTATTTTAAATTGTACATGGAAATATTTTGCCATAAAAAATGGGGAAACTGCTGACATGGACATCTAGGACTGGTTAAAATTCATGGAGGTACTCAGGTATTAATTATCATCTCCAGATCTCTTTGGAGTTTTAGTGCCACCCAGAGAGGGATCAAGTCATAAAGCTGCTTAGTCTCTCCCTCTCCACTCCCTCCTCCTTTTCCCTCTCTCTTTCTTTGATGTTCCCTTCCTTCAAATGATCTTTCTCCTTTTTTCTCGCCTCTTTCCTGGTTTCCTTTTTGGTTGTCCTTTCTCGATGCATTCCTCTCTCTCCAGTCATGTTCTCTCTTTTTATTTTTCTCCCCCTCTCCTGTCTCTGCAGTGCTTGTATATTATTCTCCCTCCAACTAGTCTACACATCCTCTTGTAAACTCACACACCGATAAAGGCATATGCTGCAGATACATACATTACAAAACCTACTACGGATGTCCTTGTCCATCAATGACATTGTGGGATTGAACAGACTTTTAACCGCCAATATAAGTCACACAGTAGTTCACTTGTAAGATTGTAGAACACATATGATGAAAAAATACAATACAGAGTTTGACTCCAATAGTGATTGAATTGAGTTCAGTTAGTTGAGTGTTACTGTAACACCAAATTTTGAAAACTTCTTTCATGCATCATTATCACTGCCATAAGGAAAACAGCTCCGACAAAATCTTCTTTTGAGCTCCTAAAATTCAGAGTGACAAGAAACAGTGACTCATCTTTCTTCCCTCCTCTGTTGGGAGGTGTCGAACTGTGTGCCTGATGGGCTGATTGTAATTAGAGTAACGCAGAGCCTGGAGGAGGAATGCTGTATTTGGCCACAAAATGCCACCATCTAGGATCACTGATGGAGAAGACTTGTGGCTCATTTAAGTATTTTGGCGAAGAGTGGCATATACCGAGATAATGAAGTGGAAAACAAGAACTCTTATTAACTTACAACTAGCTAAAAATAGTTGATTCTGCAGCAAATGTGGAATAAAAAGCTACTTTCCCACATTGAATCTGAAAATGCAACTCTGCTGCGGAAAATACAAGCAAGGAGGAAATCGTTGTTTTTCCCCTGGAGAGGAGCCAAATAGCAGCTGGTTGCAGTCTTTGGCGACAGAATCAATCTACAGCGCTGAATAGTGATCCCTCTGAACAATAGCAACAGTAGGTTGTTGCCAGTGCAGTAAATAATAACCTGGAGGGGCCTTTTCTCTAGATGACTGTGGTGGTTACAGTGTCTTGTTGGCTGATATCATCATGTGTCACATGTGACTTTGTTGGAATAAATTCTTAACTTGTATCTGAATGGAAAAGTGTTCTTCAAAGTTTTTAACCCCCCCATAGAATATCAGTCCAGTTGACACTGTCAGCCTACTGGTTCCACCTGACTAATTTGTGCGCACATCCCTGTGTTCCATATAACATATAGATGTATATACTATAACAATAATATAATATTAAATATAAAACTTTTGTATTATGACAACAGTACTTTTCTGACACTTGAAATTTAGCTGTTTAACTAGGTTTATAGATACATGGAGCGTAATGAAGAAGATACTGGTTCATATTCAGATGATATAAAGTTAGATATCTTTAATAGTGTATGACATGTGAGTTAGGTCTACATATTATCCATATTTTTATGTTTCTATCAGTCAAGAAAACCTAATTAACATAATTTATTGGTCCTATGTTTTATTGATTATCCTACCAAGAAAACAAATAAAAACAAGTACTAAACAAGCTGTAGCCCAACCACTGATTGCATGTCATGTGTTTCCCTCCTCAGGTTGTCCTGTTCAGGAGAGCACTCACAGTCAGGAGTGTAGGAACCCCTTCAAAGTTTTCCAGGGCTGTATGCGTCTTTTGACTCTGGATAACCAACCTGTTGACCTGATCAAGGTGCAGCAAAGGCTGCTGGGAAACTACAGCCACTTGCAGATTGATATGTGTGGCATCATTGACAGGTAAGTCTGCAAAAGTACAACCTGAATTATTTTCTTTACTGCTGGTACTCCTGTTAAACCCACACATACCACAAAGTTTCTGAACATGATTCAATGCAAGTAAACATCACTAATCCACTTCTGTTTTGCTCTTTTGGGTTGATGTTCCTCTACTTTGTGTGATGTTTTGATCATTTTGGGATTTTTGAAAACAGTGATAGAAAGAACTCAGTTTGGGATTTATTTGCATTTTGTTCATTTTGTTATTGCCCAAACATGGTTGTTTCAATAAGATACACAGATGGAAAATTGATTTATTTGCTGTCCTCTTTAAAGTCAGTTGTGAACCCAGGTACAGATAGAAGCAAGGAGAGTAAAGGATAAACTTCCCTCCTTTTAACAGGGGAAAAATAAAATAAACCTCAGGAAGAGCAGCTGAGGAGGGATCCATCTCAGGACAGGCAGATATGCTATAGAGGTCTGTGCTGGCTTACATGTTCCTATGTTACAGTAAGGTTAGCCACTGCAGTTTATTTTCAAATTAGTCTCACTGTCCTGCTGCCATTAGATACTCTCTAATATACCTAATCTTCAGCTTGGCCGCAGATGGGCTTGGGGCTGAGAACCAGACAGACAAACACAGGGTTGTTTTTTGTCTTTCTGATGAAAGTGTTGATAATAACAAAAATATAGAATATTGTTTCCCTACCACTAAGAGAGGTGTAATCAGGTGAGGCATTCTCAAGGAACCAGAGGAAATTTAGCACAGGGTATATTCAACTTACCAAACAAATCCATTCAATATTAGATGTGGCATTCATTGGCTGGAAGGTCCCAGTGGCTGTTGGTGTGGACAGGAGGTGGTACCCTGGACAGGTCTCTTGCTGCTGCCGATGCAGCTTGCAGTCTGGACTCTTTTTTTCAGAGTCCACTGCATTTGATGGCATAATTATATATATTTAAACTCATTCATGTAATTCATAGTTTTCACTTGACATCAAGCTCTAATCAAAACGCTCCACTGGAGAGCAAAAAAGACGTTAATGTCCGTTGCCTGCCATCCAATATGCAAGTGATACACTGTTACTTTGAGTTTGTCACTTTTTGTGTTGCCAAAATCCTAGACGGTTGTTGTGCTTTCAGATTTATTAATAGAGGTGACAAGCCCGAGCTGTGTTAGGTGAATGATACTCCAGAAGGTAATAGTAAACATTACCGCAGTCAAGCCGCAATAGGGACCTGGCGTTTTTAACGGTAGTAATGCGGCAATGGATGTTGTAACGTTATATGGATCGGATAAGCATCGGATGTTTTTCTTTTTCTTAAGTTGAAAGGTGATCCGGGTTAGTCGCGGTGTGAGCCGCTATGTTGGTCTTTTGTTTTGCTCTCCAGGTCACCGCGCATGTCACGTGACTGAAAACTATGAATAGAGTTGTGTTTATACTTGTTATGGGTGTGATGTTTATTTTTTTATGTACATCATGCACATTTACGTTTCCACAATTCCAAAGTACACTCAGAGAGACAGGCAGATATATAAATACACAAGTGGCGAGGTGAATAAAAGGTGAATACAAAATATTGCATTTTATTTTTTACTCAAGGAAAAGATTTGCAGCATCTTTCTTGTAATCCACACACCTCCTTCCACACACAGTTATATACGTTTCCAAATCTGAACCATCTCTCTCAGGTGGCTAAATCATTTGTTTATAACATTGAATCAAAAAGATCATGTTGAGAAATCCCTCCTTAAAGCACAAGAGAAATCAGTGATTAAAAAAAGGAGCTACACCTAACTGCATTTCTGAGGAAAGAATGGAAGACTTTCTGTATCTGGTTCTAAGTGGATTTATTATCACTGACAGCCAAATGTACTTGGTGATTATCAA
Organism: Lepomis gibbosus; assembly: GCA_029875015.1. Lineage (NCBI taxonomy): Eukaryota > Metazoa > Chordata > Actinopteri > Centrarchiformes > Centrarchidae > Lepomis > Lepomis gibbosus. Next base: position 7,177 of record JAPMOB010218121.1, on the reverse strand, counting down.
AGCCAAAAATGGAAAGAAAGAAAGTTGTCATGAAGAATATATAGACTTTAGGAATACCACACTATACAATTACTACTACTGCCATTAATATGTGCCATTCCCATGGCATGTATTAATCCTCAAGACATTGTATTAATCCTCAAGACATTGTTTAAGAAAAACATTTTGACATTAATAATTGCCATGTTTTTGGAACATATATGAGACACACTGTTTTTAAACAGCCCATTCTTGATTAGAAGCTCTATTTTAGCTGTGTCCTTTTCTCTTTTAGTGCATGCGATGTGAAATTATTTCTCCCTCTTATTTCATCTCTACCCTGTGAGCGTGTATCTCATTGACTGCCTCGAGTTGCAATGGTTATCGGAATGCAGATTTGATTGGCTGAGTAGCATCATTTGAGGTGATTTACAATGCATGCGATTGGTCGAGGAGTTTCCTGGGCCACTAAACCAGTGCCGTAAGACTAGAAAAGCTGTGCTGGTTAAAATAGAAATGCTCCGTCAAAATGGAATAATTTGGACTGGGGGAAAGAGAAAGTGTGGCAGTGACAACACAACATGGACTTTGTTTGAAGCATACTGAGACCTTAATGACACACTTGCTTTCTAAGGCTGTGAAGTTTGTGAACTTACTACTCCCTTCTGTTGACCTGAGTGTGTGTGTGTGTGCGTGCGTGTGTGTGTTTTTTAATGAGATAGATTAATCTGTCAGAAGCCAGTAATTCTGACTTCTTTGCTTCTGTCATATTTCTGACAACTTAATAATACTCCTTGTGAAAACACACATCCACAAATATAAAGAAACAAAGGTCACCAAGAGGTCCACTATTCTTGTTACGTCTGACTGTCTGTCAGCCTGTGACTTTGACTCACACATACATATACATCTCACCCTTCAGACTCCTGTGTCATTCCCAAATTCCCTCCAGTGTGTTTGCGTCTGCGCAATGTGGCAGCTTATCCAGGACCAGGTGCAGAGCAGACTGAAGGGATAAAATAACATAACTTTCCCCTCTCTCTCTCCTTTTTTTCTCTCATGCTGTTCAGCATACATTTATTTGAAGTCTTTGTAGGACATTCCAGTCTACCTGCCCAGTAAAAGTGAGCAGATCGGAGGAGGTGCTGTGCTGTGTTGGTTTAGCCAGAGGCAGTAATAGAAACCAGGAAGATTGGATGCAAGCCCTGTGATCCAAGCTACGTTATAGGACACACCGCACTAGAAAGTTTTAGATAAGCTACAAAGTCCCGTTGCTCAGTTAATCCTGGAGTCCTGTGATCTGAGCTGTGGTGCAGTATGCTTTCACGTTGCATTGCAAATTGTTGGTCAAGCTAGAAACTCCCCGGAGGTTTATAGAGGACAAAGTGTTTGCAAAACTCAAAACTTTTAGCCCTGAAAAGATAGATGGTAGATTTAGTGATACGGACTAATGCAGTTCACCATTTGACCCAGTCTTGTGTTTCTGAACCTTCCTGTAATTTTCTCTATCTGTGTGCATACACCACCAACAACAAACTGGATTTTGAGACAATTACAGAAAACTGCACAGACATTTGTCTACCTACTCTTCTTGTCCGCTCTTACAATGAAGATGAAGTATTTTCTCTGGGCATTAATTCTGGAGCCTGCATGGGAGAAAATGTAGCCTGACTGTAAATTGTGTTTTTATGTGTTTGGCCTGTAATCAATTTACAGTGCAAATTAGGTTTAATAGTTTAATAAAAATGTTGATTATTAATCATCTTCGAATGAAAGTGAAGATTAAAGGGGCTATATGTAGTTTTAGCGGCCACTAGATTGCAGCCTGGTGTGTGCTTGTAGGCTATGAGTGCTCGAACAAAATTTTTTATCAAGTTGACGTTGAACTAATCCATGCTGGTTACATGACAACATTACTTTACTGCATGTAGCCGACGTGATAAGTAATGTTTTTGATAATAATCATGTTAATCATAATAATAATAACAATAGGACTAGTAACAATAATTGTAGCAGAGGGTGTCATCCGCAACCACAGATTCAACTCCACAGCTCCAGAGCCAGAAACACCTGCAGAAAGTGATAGGAGAAGAGAGGAGAGGGACGAGAAAGCACAAGACCACAGGAAAGGGAAGAAGTCAAGTTAGTAACACGCATTAATTGGATGATGTTGCATACAGAAGGAGAGAAATAGCTGCACCAGATAATGTTAGCAACTGCTTGGCCAGCAAGCTAGCTAATATCACAATATGTTTCTGATGCTTTGCAGTAATGTTAGTTTTCCTGTCCAGTAGGATGAAACCCAACTCTGGATCGGTTTTGTTAATTTCAAAACAAAGAAGAGTTCTCTGCTGTGATATAGCACGCATAGGCTACTTGCCTAATTCTTAGGCTATTTATTATATATTCAATTTAACAATATTTCATACAGAAGCCTGTGTGTGCTCTGTGCGTATATGGGCACAATGAAAGGAGAGAAGTTAAATACGACCCAAGGCTTGCATACCTCTAGTGTGCAGTACAGATTCAGCAGGCAAGAGGCTTGTGCATGCACAGCCAATGGAGTTCCCGGAAAATCCAACCCAGAGTTTTCACATAGGAAAAGGCCCACTGGTAACCAGAGATAACAGAATAACCCAACAAGTGGATCATTTTTATGTGAGGTTACAACCCCTTCACACACAGGCAATAAAAAGTGATTAATAATTTCATTATAAAAACTACAAATATGCCTTGCTCCTGTGTAAAAAAAACACAAAACAAAAAAAAATTTTCAGTATTTTTGCCCTGTTTTAATCAAGATGGTTCTGAGGAAGCTCCCAACATGGGAAAAGATGAAAATTGATTTTTGAAATCATTCTTATTAGGTCTCTTGCTGGGAGTAAGGTCATGGGAAGATTTCACTCTAATGTATCTATGATAAATTTGAACCTATACAGCCAACAGCCAGTTAGCTTAGCAAAAAGACTGGAAACCAAAGTAAACAGCTAGTCTGGCTCTGTCCAAAGTACCAGCAATCACTAATTAAAGCTGGGGTAGGCAATGTTGGAAAACTAGCGAGAGACAGCTCGATTTTAAGAGGTATCGAACCAACAAAACCTCCCTTCAGGCCTCCCTCTAAAGCCATTCCCCCAAAACACATTTTCATGCTCAGTGAGTGCACATTCAAAGTGCCCACAGGGAGGCAAGCCAATCATTTCATTATCATTTTTGGACTGAATGAAATGATTGGCTGTGCTTATTACTTGCAACAGCCACAGATACTGGATTTTTTTCATTTTTGTGGCAGAGCATTTCAATTATTGGTTGCTGTCAGGATGTAAAGATAATTTCAACAAATATAACAAAATATGCTTCTGAAATAAATTTCCTTCTTCTGCCTTAATAATGCGATGAGCTAAGCTAACTGGCTGCAGAGTCATAAGAGTGGTATCAATCTTTTCATCTAAACCTTTGCAAGGAAGCAGAGCATTTCCCAAAATGTCAACCTATTTGACATACAAAAAACCCAAACAGCTATTTGCTTAGACTTTGCTTTTAAAAGATTCACTGTAAGAGTCAACTTAAGAAATAAAAACACTGGGCAGGATCATGAGAAGGACAGGATGGTTTTTTCAACCGTAAAACTTTCAGGATTGGTTGGGAATCAGAAGAAATAAATTGATTGGCTATGACAGGAACTAATTTTCACTCACTTCGCCTTATATTAAACCCAACTCTTATTTATCAAAAATCACTTTGGCAGTAGAAAGCAGCTTATCCATTGCAATTGATGCCCATGAGTCCAGCTAGCATAATTTTTTTAACTCCATGATGCGAAGTTTCTCTTTCAGTCTCTCTCTAGCTACAGTCCCTTGACCTCATTCCCCTCATTTCCACATACAGATATCCAGTCACTGCCTCCATCTCAATGCTGCTCTCTTCATCCATCCCTTTCCTCCATCACTGACCAGCCCCCGTTCTCACCTCTTCCTTTCTACCTTCTCTGCTTCTCATCACCCTGCACCATCCTTCCTTCCAAATTCCTAAATCCTCTGAATGTGTACCTCCTTTCTTTCATCCTTTTGGATTCTGAGCTTTGCTCAAGGAGGATTTTGTGCGACTGTGCAAATGCTGTCGTGGACTTCAGTCTTTGTGAGGACCATTGTGAGTTTTTGACATTGAACGTGAGGACATTGGTTGGTTAAGGGTAAGTTAATGGGTGGGTATGGGAATTAATGGGTAACTTTGGCATTTTTGGACATGGATTCTATGTTCATATGTTTTGTGTCTATGTGACTAATTGGGCAGCAATTGTTTAAAAATTAAGAAAGCAAGCTGCAGTCTGCAGAAGCAAAACAGGGCCTCAATGTAATCCTTGCAGGCAGTTGTTCACTGTCAAAGTACGTCCACTGAAGTGCTTTTGCCACTGACAGGCTCAGATTGTTATGTTGCTGCCGACTGCAGTGTGTTCGCTCAGTACTGGTCCAAATTTTAAAAAAATTTGTCCCAATTAGTCACATAGACTAAGGTTGAAAAACAGCAAAGTTACCCTTTAAAGGGTTAGTATGTAATATTTGGGAGTATCTATTGACATAAATGCAAGCTAATATCCAACTATGTTTTCACTGGTGTACAAAGACTTTACATAATAAACCATTTTGCTTTTATTTCCATTGCCATGCCATGCTATGCCATTTCTATCTACATACACCGCGGGTCCTCTTACATGGGCGTCGCCATGTAGCGCCACCATGTTTCTACAGTAACCTAAATGCACAGAGAGCGTTTCATCACTATGTTGAACGAATAAGAACAAGTAACGTTTGTAGTAGTAGTAGTCAACTGTTATTAGAAGTAAGAAAGTAAAAGTAATTTGGACAAATAGAGGCCCACACGTATTATTTAGCACAAGAGCCGACAGAGAATAATCAGAATCTTGTTTTCCTTCTTAAATTTGTATTGCAAAAAAATAAATAAAGTGTACATGAAAAAGTACATGGGACATAGAAGGTATACAGAGCTTTGAATCCTGCGAAATCACATATTGTATAAAAATATTTTACTAACATGAACAAGATGTCTGCATGTTGTTTATATGCTCTGATAATGCTAATCCAACACATCTTTGTATTAGCGACTTAAGAGCACATGAACAGACACTGAAGTTGGAAGAACACTTTCACAACTCGGGTAATGTGACCTTCCAAGGACCATTGAATGCACCTTGAGCCGCTGGTTGCAGTTTCCAACCCTCACCACTAGATGCCACTAAAACTAACACACTGAACCTTAAGGCAAGTGAATGCATTAGGTCGGTAAGGTTACTCACAAGTGTAAAGGTACAAACATGTATGTGTGTGTTATTGGGGGGAATGTTGTTGAACTAGTTTTCACACTTGAGAGTCAATAAATACCTATTTGGCTTCAACTGTTTTACATATAAATGCTTAAGCTTAAGTGAGCCCAGGCTGTTTCTGAGCAACACTGTTACGAAGGGAATTAGATAGACCGATGTCTTATTAGAGTGAATACCATGTTCTCTGGACCGCTGTTTCCCACTGGTATAGAATTAACTGTATTCGGGTGGCCAGTTATATTATTTTTGAATATATTTTATAGTCGAACTCTGCTGGAATTATATTGATTCTCCTCATGGGATGTTGCTGTAGATGATAGAATTACTGTTAATGCACTGCTGTTGTGTGTTGTACATTTTGCCCACCTGACAAATACACATGAGCTCATTAGTATTCAGCAATAGTTAATTTAGTTTAACTAAATATAAAATAAATATGAAAGAAATTGAACTGTTTTGCAGCTGAATTACTAATATTATAGACTCACAACACCAAATGACCTCCCCACACCTCACCACAAATACATTCTCACCTTGTGGAAAATCATCCACTGCACTTCCTAGATGTACGGCTGTGCTGTTGCATTTGACATATTGATTACAAACATAGACCTTATAAGAATGGATGTACCCACTGTAACATCACCCACTGGTTTGGGGACTACCGTTTTGAAATTTTGAGTTTGGCATTTTAGTCATCCCCATCTTGTTTTTTTCTGGACCATATTTGGACCAGAGGTCAATCACAAGGTAGTCACACCCAAAAGCATACCTTGCTCAGGGAGGTGATTTTTCTGGATTAATCCGGAATTCCAGGTTTTCCGACCTGTAAATCAGACCCACGTGAATCATGCAGATCNNNNCAGGAGCGGGCAGATTGAAATGGAAAGGATTTTAGGACATCTATATAGGCTGACATGTAAAATTTTCTTCATTTCCAAGTATCAACAAGGATGTTCGTTTGCGTTCAGCTGCCAATTCCACACCTGCGCAGTGTGTACCACAGTTGCTCTCGTGCATAAGTGTTATGTAACGTGTTGGGCAGTAAATCTGCAATATTACTTTCCCAGTAAAGAGTAATGTAACAGATCTCTGTTTCCAAAACAGTTATAGTGTTAATTATCCAAGTACCCCTGACGTGGAGGAACTCCGCGCTCCTCAACAGGCAAACAAGCGCTCCGCAAGGAAACTATGGCAACGGCTTTTGTGTAACTGGCGCAATCCCGTGAAACTCGCGCTGCTAGAGTTGAAATGTCAAACTTTTTCCCAGCAGTTTATCAATACACTAAACAGTATTTTGCTGCTGTCTCTTATTGATTAAAAATAATCTATTAACTTCTACTGAACTAATTTGAAAGTTAGTTAGTTATTGACTCATTTATTTCATGTTGTGTGTTGTACATGTAGAAGCTTGGTAAAAAAGGAATACAAAATAATTAATATAGAGAGGTTGCGAGGGCACAGTGGATAAGACATTTGTCTTCGATTCGCACTGCAAGACATCCACCAATTAAATTATTCTCATGGATCCTGCTTTACCATCCATGTTATAATAGAGCCGCCGCCAGTTTTATGAGTGTGTGTGTGTGTGGGGGGGGGTCTCAGTATATTTTCCTGCTTTTTTGCCCTATGGAAATCACATACCTGGTTGCTTTCTCGTCTGTTTTTCACAATGGGACGAATTTACAAAATAAACATCATGTTGTATTGAAGAAGACAACTAGTGATTGAGACTATACACTCATTAGGTAAAAAATCAAATCAGAAGTAGGGTCATTTTGTCATAGACTTTTATATAATCAGACTTCTTTTTGCAAGGTTAATTGGCTTTACTTCTTAGACCCAGAGGCTACACACACT
>JAPMOB010218120.1:0-18779 GCA_029875015.1 Lepomis gibbosus | reverse complement strand
GTGTGTGTGTGTGTGGGGGGGGGGTTGTGTACTGTATGTAAGTGTGCCCAAAACAGCCCTTATGATTTTCACACCTGTAATTAGTCTTACCTGAAGTTGTATGCGTTTGATTGCCTCAGGGAGGTGTCCTGGAAGGCTGTTTCAAATTAGCAGGAGGGCGATTGCCCCTGATTGTTTCCATCTGGCCATTAAAGCAGACATGTGAGGGTTTTTCCTCATCAACAGTTGTGCAATCACAAGGAATGGATAAATGAGTTTTGCAGAATCTGATTCCTTGTATTAAATGTTCACAGGCAAACAATGACTAAACCTATGGAACAAAAGTGCATCATATAGATTACTCCCTAACAGTAACGTGTTTATGTGTGTGGCACAGCGTGTGCAACCCTTTGCATAATTTACAGCCCTATAAAGAGGCTGCTATTGTATATTGCCGGTATAAAGCCAATGATGAATTGGAGAGAGGGAATCACTTGACTTTGCCAAAGCAGGAATATGACACAAGTAGACCAGCTACTTAACATTATGGCTGCAACATTAATGACTAGGACAATTGTATATTTCCCCTGAGAGACACAGGGGGGTCAAATGATAAAATTGTCTCCCTACTCATTAGGTTTATAATGTATATCTAGTTTGTGCCCTCATTTTCATCATTAATTAATCCTAAATGACATAATGAGCACTTACACTCATGATAATGTTTTTGCAGGCTGATTTGTTTCCATTATTATTATTAGTAGTAGTAGTAGTAGTAGTAGTAGTAGTAGTAGTAGTATTGTTTTATTTTAAATAGTAATGCATATGCACTAGTGCTTGGTCATGTAAATTCAACTGGTTGTTACTGGTTATCTCAGTCAATGTTTTATCTGTAGTGTACAGGCATTATTGTGTGAATTTCATATCTGCTGAGGTACACAACAACTTAGAGAATATCACCGCAGCACCGTGCAGAAACCTATTTCTGGACTTATTTTTTTAATCCAGCTGTGGAATCCTTTCTCTATTTTTGTTGTCTCTCCCAGGTTTTGGGTTGTAGCGTGAGATACAAACGTACCATTGCCTACAGCCCAATCGACCAGCGCATAAAGTTTCTCAGAAAATAGTGTGTAATGTGTACAAGCTTACATTGCAAGTTTATAGTCTCAGTGGTCACGTTAGCGGCTTCATTACTGTGCTATGTCTGACTCATCATCAGAGAATTTCTCATGCTTTGCTGGATTTATTGTGAGATTTTGTAGCCTTTCTAACTGACCCTGGTCTGTCGCTGTTCTCTCTCAACAGATACAATCTGCCTGTTGGCAAACACGGAGGGTCATGTATGATTGAAATAGCTGCAGATAATGGCACAGCTCAGCATCTCGAGGAGAATGTGTCATACCCTTTGTCCGAGGTAACCTGACCTGCCTTCGCTCAAATTAACCCTTTGTGCAACCATTTTCTTAAGTTTGCATTTCTAAACCCATAATCATGTCTTTTGCTATCCCCTTCCTTTTACAGTATAGTTTACCTGAGATGTATTAAAACGTTCACTACAACTGTTAATAATCTGGCATGCATGACTTCAGCATTCATTAGCAATCAATGACAGGAAATGTATTTATTTATGGTTTATTTTTGTATGGATACTGCTTGCATAGATAAACTTTAATGAGCAAACCAATGTGTGTATCATAGTGTTATTAGAAGTTGCTAATTCACAACACCTGTCCCTAGAAGGGCTTTTAAGAATTAAAACATTAAAACAGTGAGGGAAAAAGAAAAATGGTAAAGTATAAAAGTATAAAGTACATTAATTTAAAATACTACGCAAGATAAAAGAAGGTAAAATTAGTATATGGAGATGCAATAAAACAAATGTAACATGAACAAGTTTGCTGCTGAACCAACCAGGACTTAGCATCTCTCTTAAAGGTTTGAAGATGTGAAATAGACATCTAATTATAATTTATTCACATATAGTATGTTTTCACAGAGAACCATTCCAACCAGCAGCACTGTTCATATCAGTGCATTTTAAAACATTTTTACCTTGTTCTGGGAAATATATATGTCACTCTTCTCTCATGTTTAGTACATTATTATGTAACTTTTCTCAGGTGAATTTGAGGTTAAACCTACTCCATGCAATGTATTTTTATTTTTAGTGTCAATTAAGTTAGCGTTCAGTCAAATAAATATTCAAGGGGCTGCTTTAGTGCTTCAGGTACTTGTGAGACATGAAATAATCATAATAGCATAAAAATAATCCAGGATTCTAGTTTGAGTAATAGATCTGTGAGTTTGAAGGCTTATCAGGTGCCAAAACATTGGAAAGCTATCACGGCTGCAATCATTTTACGTTTCATCATGACAGTGTTCATGTTACAAAGTAATCTATCAGGAATGCACATTTGCACATACTGTATGAAGAGAGTGGCTTCAATCAAATGAATGACGGGCCTGCATACTTTCAGTCCCATAGCGGCCTAAAGCTCTTTATTTAGCAGCATTTCGAATCCAGCAAACTTACCACAGTGAGTATGTTTTGGTACCAATGAAAAATTCTTCTGACCTTCTGACATTCTTCTCTTCAATAATAAAAGCTATTTTTTTGTTTTGAAGAAATATATTGGCACTGATACTCAGGTATATCAGCACTAATACCAAATAAATTCAAATGATACTGTTTGTTGGTTGGTTTAGATGAGCTAAAACCACCTAGCTTTTTGCCTATAATCACTTACAGAGCTCATGACAGCAACATCATGCATAGATTAACCATATGTTATCAATCCAGCCTAGCACACAAACACATACACATCTGTTACATAATTTGCAAAGATGATCACACTTGGCAAATAATGTCCTAACGCCAAGCATGTAAGTAGTACTAAACTAGTTCTCACTTGTTAATCACATGCTGGTCTTTAACACTCTGGGTCATTAATTTGATTAACAACATCTATATTTGTTATTAAATTAATCATTTTGTTTTTTGTACCTTGAAAGACGCAGAGATGGGCACAACCTTCCCACAGGCTCAACATGTCTTTCCCTCCCTCAATGTGATTTATGGTCTTTCTAATTAGAGATACCGAGTTGTTTCTTTTTTCTTCTTCTTTTTTGTTAATAATAAATTCATTACAAGTATTTTTTCCTACAATCATATTCCACGTGGGTTGTCATTCATTTTCGGCTATTATAGAACACTGATTTATTACCATAATTTAAAGATATAGTGAATTAATGGGTTTTGATTGTAGTTTGAGCTCAAAGATGGAGGGTGTCTTATGAAGTACAAATCGTAAAACCCTTTAAGGCAAATTTGTGATTTGTGATTTTAGTCTATATGAATAAAACTGGCATCACTTGACATTGTGAAGAGATGTAGAACAAGAGCTTGAGATGGGTTAAAAAGCAGAAAGAGGAACATTTTAAAATCAAAATATTTTAAAATTCTGTCTTAAGTTTGCCAGTGAAAGGGATCAAGACCTGGAGTATTGTGAGGATATTGATCTGGCTTTGAATGTGTTACTGCCACATTTTTTCTAACTGAGGTCATGTTCATAAAGCAAGCTTTTGATGCTCAATTACAATTTATTGCACAACCATTTTTGCCTGGAGACAATATGTTTTCAGTGTGACCGTGTAAGTCATCTAAACTGGCCCAGATGTGCATAAAAACACTATCTAGAAAATAATAATGAAATAGAGGCCACATTGACTAGTGCTGCCTTCAAATAGAACTCATTCAAGCTCAAAATCGGCTTATGTTACTCATGATCTCAATGCTGTGAGTCCACTTGAAAAGTCATGAATATTACATCAGTGGGTCTTTCAAATGGACTCCTCTCATAAACATGGTAAACACATTTAAAGGCACCGTAAAGTCATTCCATATCACCATCATGCAGCTCCAGTGGCTCATAGCTGGTTGTGTCATAAAATACAATGAAGCTGATTGTGAAAGTGTGCAGCCACAGCTGCTTATTTTATTTGAATCTTCAGCTTGGTTAAAGATAGTTTTAGGGCTCTTAACTTTGCGGTGACATTACAACGTTCCTGCAAACCCTGTCGTCCTTATTTTTTTATAGGCTTTCAAATATGCAAGTTATGTCATATAAAGCTGGCATTAAGTCAACATCCCAAATGATAATGTGGTCTAACACTTCAGCGTCCCTCCGCTGAACACCTCCACTGCAGCTGTCCAACACCTTTCCTCTAGTGCCAGCATGCATTCATGAGGGATGTTATATTTCAGAGATGTCAAAGCCATATAGATTCTGATTTGAGTGCTCAGTTTTCAGAACAACTGTTGAAATTAAAATCAAAAACTTCAAGAATCAGTGTAATTTGATATGATTAAAAAAAATACATTTACTGTATTATAAAGGATTTTTATCTTATTGTAATCCATCCAAAGTTGGATATCATCATGTTTTGAACTGAACCCCGAAGACACACATGAGTAAGATTTATTATTGCTGACAGACAGCCTCCCATAACAACACAATCGTGTCGGGCAGATACACAACGTCAGCCTTTTAAATGCATGATATGAGAGGCCTGCATTGTTAAAGTACGGTGTTAAATGTAATGGCCCTCTATATGAAAACCGGTGCTTATATCTGCAGTGACCAGATGTGATAAAAGACAAGTATCCATGTTAACAAGCTTAAACAAGGATAGTGAGTAGAGACAGTCATGTGTGTTGGCAATTCTCAATAAATAAAGAGAAATAAATCAAATAAGAGATAAAGTGTTTGTATTGATTTGCTATTTCTGCTGTAAGGATGGAAAATGTTTGACATGTCAACATGATTTTTAAATGTATCCACAATATTTTTAATATACCAAGATTGAAATAGCTTTAAATCTATCTTCAAATGAATAAAGTGTTTAAATTATAGTATTTTATATCAGTGCTTATTAGAAATGCATTTAATGAAGAATTGCAAAAATCTAAAGAGAGAGACATAGATGACTCTATATATTAACTAATTTACTATTCCCACATTAAACAGAAAAACACTTTGACTCAGGGGAGTCTTATTTCCAAATCCACTGTCACCCTGTTACATAATTTGAAAGAATGTGTAATGAAGCTGTGATAAATGTTGACTTGTCTTTCATAAATTAATCATTATGAATGGCGTTGAGTATGGAAGTGTTATGTAAATCTTCTAAATAGAAAGTAGTATTCATTATTCATTTGAACAACCTGAGGTCACTGCTGCGAATGAAATACTGTATATGTAATTTAGTGCTAATATGAGACGGTCTTGTGCTCCTTTTTTACACAGTTCGACTTTGGTAGCAGACTTGTTAAATTGACTGTAATCAAATTGACGATAAGCTGAAAGTTCACAGAAGTAAGACATTAATTCCACCTTGCACATCAAAGGAAGATTGCATCTGTGGTAGCTATTTTACCAGGATGTATTTTATTATATTATAACTCCCGTTTCTTGTCTGGGTCAAGCTAAAACTGCAACGTAACAGTAGATGATGGTGTTAATCTTTCTCGTTGATCTTAATATACACAAGGTGCTGTTAATGTAATAATAATGTTAATATATTCACACACACACACACTGATATTGAGAGCCTATTTTTCGCCGCAGAGTTTGTACTTGAAGGTAGACATATATATTGTATGATTTAATGTGATTTACTAAACGATAACACTGATCACAGTCTTTCCACGTTGTTGTTTTTTTTGCAGGGAGCCTTTGGACCCATATTTCTTGGGGATGTTTCGTCCCACTGGGAGATGCATGACAGGAGTGCAAAGGGAGCGAGGAGATTCATTGGATGTATCAGGGAACTTCAGGTCAACTCAAAGGAGATTTACCTGGTGGGTGAGGCAGTGAGAGGGAGAAACATCAAGAACTGTGACCCGCCTGTCTGCCAACACCTTCCCTGTCGTAATGGAGGAACTTGTATGAGGTACTAGGTCACCTTTTACTCTAATGAATAATTACTGAACTACCTTTGAACTTGAAAGTCATTAATAACATAAAATGCAGTTTCTCTAATTCATTTTCTTTCTGTAATGATAATACATTACATGCAAGAAATGAGGAGAAACAGTTTTACAAACATGCATGTGACAAATGAAAGAAAGGATAATGTTTACTGTATATGCTCATAACAACAATGGTCATAAAAAGTAATTTAATTTCCATGTTAGACCTGCTGTTTCCTCATGCCCATGTGACTCAGAATAAAGTGTCACAGCCAGTATATATTCCAGTTTAAATTGTTTTCCCAATCTCCAAAAGTATGAATGGAGCTGTGGCTGTGCAGTTGGTACTTTGAGTGCACACTAATCCAGTCAGCCAGCTAGTGAAATGACAGTTTTGGCAACAGCCTGTCTTCCCAGCAGCAACCGTTTCTTAATGCAGAACTGTTCAGTTGTCAAGCTCATCTTATCTACACTGGACTAATTTCAATTTGGGCCTGCTCTAGGCTAACTGCACACTGGGAAATATTGGACTAGGACTCAGTATCAGCAGAAAATCAACATAAATTGATTATTAATTGCCTCAAAGGGTGAACATTTTGATTAGGAAATCCCTGCAGATAATTGTAAATGTAGCCATTTTTTGTTTAAGGAATCTATGACTCTGGAATGTGTAATAGTTGCATCCTTTCATGCATTCAGTAATTTACAAATCTTTGTAATTTAACAATAAGCAAACTGCTGCAAAGGCTGCAGCTTTACAAGTAGATTCATTTTTTCAGTGTTTGAGTTCACAAAATAAATGTGCAATAACAGAAATTCAGGCGAAAAGGAAACTGCCATCTTCAGTGTGATGGCGCCTGCTCTCCGTCAGTCCAACAACAGCTCTGCGAGGAGTCATTAAGATAAGAGATGCCAGTTGACCATTGAGTAGTTGCTAACCATCTCCTTGATGACTTCTACTTGCTGCTCAGTTCAAAATTTTAAGCCTACCTCGTACTGATGACTTTTGGTTTTGTTTGCCCTACAGCAGTTACTTATTTGGCAGAAGAGACTCTGTTGTCATTGTTAACACCAGAGGAACATATCTGAATTATAATCTTTAAAGCTGATATAATAAATATTTTTATGTAGTACAATGGATCACGTGACTACTTCTGTGAAAGGAGTCACAAATAGTGATGAGAATCACCATACTTTTAGCATCTATTAGCAACTATCTATTAGTTATTTTGGTGTTACGGCCCACTGCTTTATTGTTTTTATCATTCTCACCGCTCTCTTCAGTATTGTTTTCACACTCCTTGCCCAGCACCAACCAGCCAGCAGACAAAGTTGGCAACTAGCGGGTGATCAGTGGAGCATGTAGATGCAAGAGAGCCAGATAGTTCTCTCAAAAGCTGGTGGAGAGCAAAAACAGAGCTACTACGAAAGTGAACACTGGACTGAAATGTATCAGGTGGACAGTTACAGGACTCTTAAGTGAATGTGACTGTTGACCTGTGTCTGCTGTATGTGTAAATAACCAACTGTTTCCTCACACATTCGCCATACGAACTTAAAAGATCAGCAATTGTTTCTGCTTTTTTTGGTGCCTCAAATGTCCAAAACAATATGTTGTTGCACTTTAAAATAATTTTAGTATTATAATTTAGTACTGTATTTTGACATGTTTTAATTTTATATAAGTGCCGTTTACAAACAGATTGGCAAAGGAATATGCACCTTGCAATTATGACTTGGAGTCTTTCATTACCTTGATTTTACGCAGAAATATGTAGTAATACATGGTCAGTTGCTTAAGTGTTAAGATGAAGGGTTAAGATAGTCACTTTTCACCATCACACCCCACTAACCAGCAATTTTGCCTTCTTTTTAAGTATGCATTAACTACATATGATGCTCTTTCACCTTAGGTAATCCAGAAAATAGCTACTCTAAATGTCTTCTTCACTGTGTTATGACACTATAAATTAACAGTTGCTTTTATTAAACAGGAAATGAAAAGGGGCACCATGAATATTGGAATATGAATGGCTCTAAGAATACCAATTAAGAGCCGGTGGCATTGTGGTCACGTTGGCTTGTCATGTGCGGAAGAGTGGGCCTTGCAATTATCCGTGTGATGAATACGCGTTAATGCAGTATCCTCTTGAACCACACAGCATGCAGGGGTCATCAGGAGTTCACAGAGCCCTCTTCATTCTGTTAGATGCCTTGGATTGCACTGCCATCACACAATGGGATGAAAAAGGATTTTGATTGTGGGTTCAGTTTGGGTGATTCCGCCGCTGTCCCCCTTTCATGTTTTCTGTTCATGTAGAAATATCAATATTAAACCTGAGAGGATAATGGCTTGTGGTTGGTGGGTGATACATACATAGTGAGTATTTAAGTGACATCCATGTGAAAAGCCAGGCAATCAGCACCTAAGGACTATGGCCTTTTTATTCTTCAGTGCTAGCTCTGTGATGCCGACAATCTGTCATTTATTAACCTCAGCTTATAAACCTCAGCTGCAGGGTTGCAGAAACCATGTCATTAGACTGTCTCTAAATACAGCAGATGGAAATGTTAAAATGGCAATTGTTTCTAAGAGGCACCCACACATTCATGCTGTTGGTATGTTGCTCTGTAACAAACAGGAACACTAGAAATAAAGGAATGTTTCATCAGTGGAAAATGTGAACACCATTTATTTATACAGTCAGTTAGTTATGAGTTGCAACATGTCATTATCTCCTTATTAAACAATTAGAAAAATATATACTGTACAATCCATCCTGTGTAATCCACATACAGATGTACAGATACTTGGACCAGTTGTGGTGGATGCGCAACTTGCACCTGCATCACCTGTTCCCTGAACGTGCTGGGGTGCTGATGGCGTCTCTTTGTGCTTTTAGACTGTATAGGCGTCTGTGAGTGGGCTTAATGTGAGAGCAGTTGGCAGCACCCTGCAAGGTGTCTGTGGTTAGGTCATGGGGATAAGGATTTGAGGCTATCTACACTGCACCCAGCAATGTTGAGGTTGCAATTTATTTATATTTTGTATAAGCTTTAAAAGTTTAAGACAATGTCTGATACATGAACCAACTTGGATTTCAAGTAATTTTTGAAAGTAACAAAAACACTATAATATGTTTGATATGCATTGCATTCAGATTTTTAACACTGTAGATGGAAGAAAGAAATCAGCAATCATTATTATATATAGTTGCATGTATACTTGTGTGTTTTATGTAATGTACTATGTTAATAACTGTACTAATAATCCCAGAAAATAAGCCAGCATGAAAGTGCCTAAAGACTAGGTGCTCCCACTGTTTCCAGTCTTTGTGTTATGCTAAGCTAGCAAGTCCCTGATAGTAGCTTCATATTTACTGAGAGATGTGAGAGAGGTATCAGTCTTTTCATTCAACTCTCATTAAGAAAGCGAATTCAATATGGTAAACTTGTGAGCAAACACTTGTTTATCTACACATTTAGTGAACACAGAACAACATTAGCAGTCATTTAGATTGATGTTTTGGGCCACCTTACGACGTCCAATATTTTTCCTCAGAGCTCTGAATATTGGTCTTCAGAGCTAAAGGAAGCCCACTTTCCTCAGTCCTGGGGGGAAAAACTATTGCTAAAAAATGCTCTAGTAGTTGCTAATTTTGTCTGCTGTTTTGTGCTGTACAGGTATACAGTGAATGAGAGCTGTAAGAGTGACCCAAAACGGAAAATTTGTGGGCCATAAAATGAAAACAAAAAAATGCGTTTGAAAGATGCTGAAATGCCAAAAGGAGCTGCAGAGTCGGGTACTAATTCTCTGTGGGTTTGTCACTACGAATGACACCTTTCACATTCACGCAGTCTTGATTGCTAATATAAAAATACTGATTAGAGCTGCTTTAAAGTTTTCATCAGATTGTGGCGTCTTGTGACCTCATCATTTTAAGTAAATGTGCATGTTGGACACAGATCACATAAATAGACCCACATTTGTTCCTGAGTAGTGGATGAAAATATGCTCACACACACACACACACACACAGAGCAGAATTCATGAAGACTGAACTTCTTGCTAATTGGCTCCAGTAGAACGCCGCCTTGCTCGTTCTGTTCTGGTCCAGCTTCGGTGGCACACTTAACTTAACAGTGAATTCTTCCGAATCTTCATTTCACTTTCGGCAAGTATTCTACACAGAAAAAGTGAAACCAATTTTATCTTAATCAAAGTTCCAGCTATACTTTTTTCAAAGTACCTATAAAATAACTCAAGGTCCAAGAAACAATTATTTTAATTTACCATGAGAAACAAACATAGCTACATCCCGTGTGTGATTACAGTCCCTGAAGAATATTTCCAGAGAAAACTTGCTCATTACAGAGTTTATTGCATTTGTGTCTTTGAATTTTGGAGGACAAGTGCATTCAAAACAACTGTGTGATGGTGTTTTTTGGCCAAATTGGTTATTTTTATACATATAGACATTTTCTTGTTTAATTTGAGTTTCTGTGTAACCTTGACATACTTAGCAGTAACTGATAATAAGTATGTATTAAAACGACTTGGGGACAAGTGTCACATGGCTCAGGGAGTCAGAGCAAACCTCTGACTCCAAATAAAGTGCAATTAAATACAGTACAAAAGGAGGAGAATAGGGCAATTAATTTCCAAATATGTTATTCTGATGTCTTAGGAAAGTTCAATGTGTTTACATGAACATTCTGCATTATCTCTTATAGACAGTACTGAATATAAATAACATTAGTTTGTCTCTCAGTACTTTCCCTGCCTGCAGTACACAGCCTCAAGCCCAATGGTTTCTAGTAAAGATGTAAATGATCAAATAAAAGGGGTCAAAAATATATGGGTTTAATGTTAAAAATGGCCTTAATAATTTCCTGAGCACAGAGGTGCACTGTAATTTTTAGCAAATGTAACTCAAAAGGAGTAAATAGTGCAATTGTTGGAAGCTATATTAAGCAATGGATACACATTTGGTGCTGTAGTGAGTATTTACAGCAGCAGGATGGTGTATAGGGGATTGACTCAAAATAAACTACACTGCATGTGTTCATGGTAATCAAGGAATATGTCACACAATGCAACCTTATGGCTCATGTGTTAATTTTTTGGACAACAATAGAGGGGTACACAGAGGAATAAGCTATTTAAGGCTTTTTAAACCGGTTTGATTTTAGTCATAAGATCTGTTGACAATGAGAAAAATATAGAATAATCACCAGCAGATGGGAGCTCTGTATCCTGACAGTGTCACAGGTTATTGTTCTGGCAACCAGCTTTATGAGATTTGACTGAATAAGGCCTCTAGAATAGCACATCTGAGTGTTTCTTTGAACCTATGTTGTGAATGGGAGATTTATACTGTAGATGGTTTTGAATTTTATGTAACACTGTATTAGTGATAACAAGCCTGAGTTTGTAATAATGTCTTAACGGTAATTAGTAGACAGGGAATAATTCTTTTGTGACCTTGGTATAACCCAAATTATCACCTTTTAATTATTAAAAAAAGATTGTACAATGGTAATTATATGTAATCAGTAGATATACAGAACAGCTTTCTGCAGAAATAAAAAAAAAAACTTTTCTTGCAATATAAGAGGCCAAATTAGACATATGGTGCAAAAAATAATTATTCTGTGATCATAAGAAAACAAAACATAAAAGTAACCCAGACACAACCTTCTGTGGTGGTTTGCGGCAAAGATTGGAGGAAATTCAGTAAATGTGGTGTGTGTGTACACAACCAGGCACACGTTCTTGAAGCCATCATCTGCAGGTGGCTTTTGTGAAAATATTATGATTTTCAGTTAAAGGAATCTGTTGAGTGAGGTGTCTCCACAGCATTCTTGACAAAAACACCATGTTATTTTATTCATTATTAAATTCATTCAGCTTGTGAAGACAAACCAGTTTTCACTTAATGCCTGTGTGTTCTTTCAGACTATTTTTTTGTATCTTGCCCCTTTGTCATGTCAGTGATAGTTGGAGCAGTTTCTGTCTCCTTCCTCCTTGGTTCCAGTCTTGGTTCCAGCAATAATACAGCTCAACATGTTGCCTCATTTTTTGCAACTGGTATGTCTGTTTTGTAGAAGAAGGTGGAACTTCACATGATTTGACTCGATGACAGCTTGCTATTGCTGCTTGTGTTAGTGAGAGACAAGGCCAGATGATAGTGCTACATCACAGCATGCAGTATATGTAGTGGACAATTGTGTCATAGAGAAAATATTTCAGAAAATCCGAGCCAGCAAAGAGGCTGGTTGAATGGACTGTTCATTCTTACTGAAATCTGAAGCAAATGCATTTTATCATTTCATATGGGAAGAAATGTTAAATCATTGTTAAACCTTGCAACTTTATTTCTGAGACATGGAGCCAATGCATTCGGTGTGCTAAGCTTTTTTTCCTTTTCCCGAGTTAAGAAATGTAAAAAACATAAAATAAAAAATAAAAACCCCAATAAATACACTAGCACATTTGAAAAGTGTAGAGTTTAAACATGTGAATATACTTTAAAAGTGTTACAGAAAAGCACAGCTCTCTGCAGAGTGCTGTGTGTTCTAGGTTGCACCGTAAAAATATTGTCTGATCCCTTGAGAAAAGTTTCCCCACGCTTTATGCCTCCTTTCTATACGGATTTTATTTCAAGTATCATCTAAAGTATGCTTTTCTATGGCAGTATGTTTCAAAAGACTCTGTGATGGAGACTTAACAGACATCACCCTTCTTCACCACCAAAGAAATGTTTGCAAGGGTGCCTCGAAGAGGTCAGGGAAATATCGAACAGCCGTCTGCTAAAACAGGAGCCTGAGCCCATCAGGTGAATGCCATGTGTAAATTCCACTTCATCCCTTTGCTCATATTGAAATTCAGATGACAAATAATTGAGTGATGAGCTAGTCCTTTCAAATGATTTTTTTTCCATTCCACCCACCAAGAATCATAGTGTCTGTAGTATAACGGTGTCCAATTGGCAGTTTATAATACTGGAAAGCAAATGGCGTTTCAGTACCAAAGCAGTACTTCTCTATAAATAATATCTGCTAAACCCAGTGGTCTTTTTTATTTTAACAAAGGATGAAGTGGGCTAAATGCTTTCATCCCGAGAACTGAAGACTGCTATGGCAGCAAAGCCTCATCAGTGCCTTTCTGTAGAAGTGTATTTGCATACCAACAAGCGCTTGAAAAGACGTTTCTGTAAATAACTTACAAGGGATGAAATTTGAGAAAAGCATGTGGCCGCACCGCTTATTGTTTTAGCTGACAGGGATATCATAAGCCAACCAGTCAATTATTCATCATTTTATCTGGTACTCATTAGATTAAAAATGTAGGCTTCCTTAATAATGTATCCAGCCTGTGTGCTGCAGCAGTGCAGTCTTTGAATGGCGCGAGATATGGCGAGTACCATCTTAATGCATTTGTGATTAACATATTCAAATGAGTCAGCAAACATTACTACAATTTTGTAATCAAAATAATTAACTCAGTCAAATTAAAATCACCTTTTGTCACCCCACATATCCAAGTTTTTGATTGGGCTAATTAAAACTCAAGTGTTTTCAACTGTGCTCCTTCCCCTCCTCTATCTACTTTTTACCTTTTTGGAGCCAGCAGTATCTAGTGCTTATATGAAAGTCATTTTACAATTCATTTTATAGTTTATCTTCCCTTAAATAACAGGTGGTATGTTAACTTTTTTGTGTTTTGTAATGCTTTTGACGATCGAGATTGTAAATTGGTAAATTCACTCACCGATGCGAGATGCTGGCCCATCAGGAGCAACTTGCGGTTCTGTGTAAAGACACATTGAGAGGAGGACTTGGGGAATGGAACTGCCAACCCCTGGTGTAAGGAACACGTTACCTTCTGAGCCTCAGCCACTTGTTCTATCAGGACACAAAAATATTTGCATCTCTTGCAAAGACAAAATTTCAGAACTGTTAATTGTAGGCTGGTTTCAACACATCTGAAGAGAGTTGCTGTTTACCCAATGAAGGTAGTGAATTGTTTCAAGGTGAGTGTTGTTGCCCTGATTTGTATGTGTCCTTTGTGTTATGAGTATGCTTTTTGTATTTCTATTCAACAAAACTGCAAATCACATTAGCTTTGCTGAACTTAAGGAATATATCACACAAAACAATCTAATTTTATGTTAAAAGATTCAAAATGAATAAATGCATCCTCAACTAAGCCAGAAAACCTTTTTGTAGAAATGTGTCCACATATGCAAGTTAAAAATGTACGACTCAAAGTGTGAATTTACCTTTCCTTTGAAATATGGCAGCTAATTTAAAATTTTTGTACATAATCTAATGGTGGAGAATCTATAGTATCAACATTTATATTTACATTTTTGTCATGTAGAAATCATCTGTGAAAATGTTAGCTAGGATTACAAGAAAATATCTAATTTATATATCCATCCATCCATCTATCTTTTTTTCTATAAACACTTTTATCCCGTGGTGTAATGGAGCACTGCATAAGTTGCACTCACAGACAGACATAATCACACCTACCAGCAAGCAAACAGTCTCCAGTTCACCTAAAATGCATGCTTTTTGTGGGAGGAAACTAAAGCATCTGGAGGATGTCACCAATATTTAAACATAAACACTAACTGACAATGCCGGGGACAAATTAGCTGCGCTCACAGCATTGCAACATGGTGACTGCACCAGGAGATGCTCCATTAAATATTTGATTCTTCCTCTTGCAGGTTGTCAAAGGCTATACAAATAACAATGCCTGTTCTGTTCAACGCATGACAATTTTCATCTGTGACTGTGTTATTTTGAAAATAATGGTCACAATTGGCAGCGACAGTGTGTAGCTGTGTATCATTGCGCCATTTAATGTCTTGAAATTGACATTAGCAGCCTGTTAATAATTATTTATTAAACATTTTAGTGCATTATATAGCATAATTTTGCACTTCAATACAGTCATATCTAACAATGCTCAACTCCAGTGACACACTGTAAATATTTCATTTCAAGAAACAGGTTTCCCAAGGAGCAAAATACATCCCGCAGTGCTTCTTCTCAAACACATTATTAATTTATAGATTTGAAACCCCACCAGTGATTCCTCTATCTAGTATTATACCTTTCAAAGTTGTGCACATCTCAGAAGAGCAAGTCCCTGTCTGGGTATTACTTTGCATGCTAGCTCACACTCCTCTTCTTGCCAATAGAGGAAGCGCACCCATATAAATTGAGGAAAGAAGACAGAGAAAATCTTGTGCAGTTTCTGGTTATAAGTTTTCTGACACACTACTAATCATTTGCTTTCTGCTGCCTTTTCAGGGTGCGTGTGTCTACTTCTTGAAAAGACACATGAAGTAATTTCTGTCTCCAGGTGTTACTAAGATGAATACATTCATAACAATATTCTTATTTTTCTCCTACGCTATCTACACATTCACTCAAACGGTTGTGTTTCAGCAGATCTCATATATCAAGTATTCCATCAGGCTGGACACATTACTTTCAACATCTTTTCAAATCTTTCATGCAGTATGGGATTGGTGGTTTTATCTGTTCTTGTCTCCCTGGACAACTGCGTGAGCTTGTAAAGCATCTGGACATGTTGCTGCAATGTCATGATCCACTTTCACCTCTGGCCTAATGATGTCTCCCTCTATGTCTACATGTTTAGTGATGCTGAGGACTGGTTCTGTGAGTGCCCCCCGCTCTACACAGGCCGGCTGTGCCAGTTCACCGCTTGTGAGCGCAACCCCTGCGGTCATGGAGCCACGTGCATCCCAAAGTCGCCATTAGAGGCTGTATGTCTTTGCCCCTATGGAAGACAAGGTCTACTGTGTGATGAAAGTAAGTGTTACAAAGAACAGCTCCACACAGATCAATGCAGCGTAGATTTAGCAGTTTTATTAAGAAGCTGTTCTGCAAACAGTTGGTGAATGAGAGCCCTGAGCAGTTGGAAGAATGAGTGCCTGTTGTTAAGTAAAGGGATTAAGGAAACCAAATTATGCTGAAAAGGCAGAAATGTCTTCCTCCAGCAATAGAGTCAGATAATCAAGGCAAAACTCATGGCTGCTTTGCTGAATAGTCCAATTTAGTTCATTTCCCACTACTGTAATTTCAGCAGTATGACTTAAAACAACTTTTCTTAAGAACTTTTTTCTTAAAATGTCAGGCTTCTGCTGTACAGCATTGTGTTGATGTGTTCTCACTTAACCAGCAATGTTATTAAGCTCGCTTGCTGTCACTTCTGGCTTTCTGTGGTCAATTATTTTCCATTTCATCATAGGTTACCTTATAAAACAATACCCTGGCGAACAATAACTTGCTATTTTTATCACACATTTCACATTGAAACAAATCTCTGCTTCTCCAAACTGGGGACACACTGAATGCCATCAACTTCTGGTAATAAACTGACTCTGGATAAGCAACTCTTACAGCCCCGCTTAAATAATCCTAAACTAGGGTCCCTTTAACAGAATAAATACACCATATACTGGACAACTCTTGTTGTATTTCCAATACTTTGGTGAATATACTTTGGCAAAACGGACACTTCCATTTGTGTACTAATTAGCAAATGCGAGAATGCTAACATGCTAAACTTACACACTACCACACTACCCCAACTTCGTGATCCAAGTATCAACAGTTAGTGAAAGCTGTAGTTTATACTGCATATTAGCACTTCTGTGTACTTGTGTTTTTTAATCAGCCTGTGTAACAATGGCTAACTTGGCTAGTTGTAAATATTGATGGGCCAAGCGAGGTTTCTCCGACTTACTGAAATGCTGTCAACTCGGGTGTGATGTCATTCCCAGTGCCGACCTCCGACTTCTGAGGTAAATGGAACGCACATTAGCTAAAAGCAGTACAGCCTTGCAGAGCTGCTAGCATGGCTGTTGGCCCTTTTTTAATTCTTGCTTTGTAATTGTACAATTGCAATTTTAAATTCTAAAATAAGGCAGTTACAAAAAGCTAATAGCCAATTCATGATCACCAAGACATGTGCATGTTTTATAGTGGTTAAAGAGCTGTATCTATTCTATAATTACAAACAGTAATACCACAAGAAGAAGACTTCACATATTGTGGTTCTCAGAAAAAGGGGTTTTGCTTGACTAAACTGACTGCAGGGTCAGCAGGGTCACTCAGCCAAGTCACACCCCTGACAGACTCTCAGCACCCACATGCCAAACAGAGTAATCTAACCCAGTGATTCCCAACCAGGGGTACTTGTACCCTAGTGGGTAATTCTGCAGTTACCAGGGGGCAAATGGAAAAATTATTATATTATATATATTATATGATATTTGTGTTCATATTGTGATCTGATATAGCTGTGGTGGTATATACGTCACACAAAAAAGGTTGGGAACCACTTCCAGTGTCACATTAAGGCCCTTACACCTTTGATTAGCAGTCGTCCTGGGTGATCTGATCACAAGTGGAAAGCTCTAAGTACAAGTGTGAATGCATCCAAGACACTTGAGGATACACTGATATCCGCTTGCTCAGACCACATTCGGAGGTTGTCTGGACCACATATGGCCACATTCTTTTAGCATTGTGTACACGTGAATGCGTCCTGACGAAACACTCACTTTACTGACACGTCCCTTAAGATAACTTGGATTAACTTACTTATTTTGATGCAAATCATGATCTTTTCCTCAACCAAACCAATTATTGTTGGAACCTAAACCTAACCAAAATGTGATCATTTCAAGGGCGTATAATGTATTAGACATTTCTTCTGGTACTGTAGCCTCGTAGATGACCAATACGCAAATGGATGTGCATAACGCCCTGAATGATGTCATCATGCTGCTCTGCCTCAACTCTTGGTGATTTACAAATTTTCCTGATGGAAAGATTGCTTTACTTGTTCCCAAAGTTACCTCATAATGCTGCTAATTGTAGCTGCCATTAGCTGCCATTTCAATTTAAAAAAATAAATAAATAAAATCAGGTAAGATCAGAGTCAAAACAGATCACTCCTAAGGTTCCCTGCCTCTCTGGGCTTTTTTGTATTTGGTATTGTAAAAATACTGTCAGTAATAGCATGGTATTTGTATTTTTTTTTCTCTTTTTGTGAAAAAGCTTAAGTTGTTTATCCAGAAGGAAATACGAAAGAGCAAAATGTTTCTTCTAGATGTAGTGTTTTCAGTTATTGGTTTCCACATGCACTGGAATACATAAGATTGGTCTATAAACAAGCAGGAAATGGAGGAAAGGAAAGACTAGGAAGTGCTATTGATGCTGGAATGCCTCAGAGTCGAGTTCATGAAAATTAATGGACATTTAAGATGACTTCACTCAGAATTATTAATGATCTGCCTTTGTACACAAGTTACTCATACCTCCTGTTCAAGATTCATGTTTAGAATGAATAGAGAACAATGGACAATACAATGCACCTGGAAAAATACAGTAGTAGTACAGTATACTTCTTGTTTTCAAATCAAATGTTTCTAGTCAAAAAAGGATGTAATAAGTGATTCCGAGTGTGCAAAACCAGAAAAGGTTTTTGCAAGGATAATGCCATCACTGCCAACTCCCTATAAACATAAAATTGTAGACATACAGTTATGTAATACAATATTTTTTTAGATTGTATTTTCATAGATATATTTTATACAGTCCATTTTCAGTTGTTTTAATGTTAGTGCTCAAACACTGTGCAGCATTCTAAAGCATCAGCACTTCAGTTTAGTATTGATTTATTATAGTTTCTGTTAACCTTGCATTGTTCTGAGACATTACAGTGTATAATATATATATATATATATATATATATATATATGTGTGTGTGAATATA
>JAPMOB010218117.1:0-30742 GCA_029875015.1 Lepomis gibbosus | reverse complement strand
AGGGGTACTGGAACTGTAGATGGATGGATTATTTTGGCAAAGAAAAAGTGCTCACTAACACAGATTTTGACAGATTTGTGAACAATGCTTCAGAGAAATGGGCCTTTTGTGTACAAAGAGAAAGTTTTAGCTCTTTGAGTTCAGCTCATGATGAATGTGGGCAAAAACAAAAGTGTTGCATTTATAATTTGTTCAGTCTAGTAGAAACTTACAGTAATATTTTATTGTAATTATTATATTATTACATCCATATAAACAGACAGCTATAAACAGCTACGCAAGCATGTGCAAGGGGGTGAAATATCATAGACACCTGCACATACAATTTAGAGATAATGCCATCCAATGCAATTAGCCCTGTAATAGATATTACACACGTAAAAGATATAATGCTTACTACTGTAGGAGGTACAAAACAACACAAATTCCTTATTTAATGGACATACCAGAAACTTAGCCACATTTGGATGACATCAGTGTTCACTGTTATTTAAAATGTTTTTCTAGGGATCCCAAAGTTTCCAAACATGCCAAAATATTTTATTCATTATACAGCTTCACAAGCTCCAAGCTCGTACATAATTTAAATATGCCATATGTTGTTGAAATTGTGTTTTCCTTCCTTGCTTGCTTGCTTACTGACAGGCAGTGTGGCGAAATGGTTCTTGAAACCAACCAATCCGGCTATGGTAAAATTTATGGTAAAATATGCGCGTTCGGAGGGAAAGGAGCCTTAAAATTTTAAATGAAATCTCACTGTGCTTTGTATGGGGGTTTGAGGTTAAGCGCGTGTTGGCGAGAACGCGCACTTACCGCCGTGTGTGTTGTGCACGTGATGCCAGGTCGCGTGATGTAACATGCGAGGCACCGCCCCCCAGCGCCAGATGACTAAATATAAATATCTGTCCAGCGCGCGCTGCACAGCATCTCAGCAAGGGCAGAGCAAGGTGAGGGCGGTAGTGGTAGGTCGTGGTTTGCGAGCTGTTAAGAAAGCGAAGGAATTGCCATGTCGTACACTAAGTTTGCTGCAGCTTGTTTTAGGGCAAACCCTGTGAATGTCAAGAACATACACATGTCACCTAGAAGATGTCGGGCGACAGTGGCATCCACCAAAAGCCAGGAAGAGAAGGATCAGCAAGGGTGCATGGTGGTGGAAGCTGTGCCGGCTGAGCTTATCAACCAGAGCACACGTGTTATAAACACGCAGTTAAATAAAATCCACATTGACTTCGACAACACCGAGGAGGCCTACAAAAGCAAAGGTAACATCGAACTGCTGCGAAGTCTGCTGGTCTTCAAGCTCTGTACAATTGACGTTCTTGTTGAAAAGAACAAAGAGGTAAGTTCAGTGAAACTTGTCGCCTCCGTTTGATGTATGTATAACTGCGAAATGCGTGTTTGGCCAAGCAACATTCAGTACTATCATTGTTATTTTATTAATATTATTGTAGGCTGTTATAATGATAAAACCTACTGTCATGAAAAAGCTTATTGTACTTGTTTTGTTTTCAGTTGATGGTCCTGAGTAAGAAGTTGTTTGGTCAGTGGATGTTTGAGAAGCTGATGAAGATGACCTTCTATGGTCAGTTTGTGGCAGGGGAGGACCACAATTCCATCAAACCTTTGATTAAGAAGAATCAGGCTTTTGGTGTGGGGGCAGTTTTGGATTATAGTGTTGAAGAGGACTTGACAAAAGAGGAGGCAGAGAAGAAGGAAATGGAGTAAGTCATACTTACATCTGACTGAACCATTTAGTAAAAACTACAATGCAGGTTACTTTCTCAGTAAGGTTTGTGGTTCAGGTTCTGTAGTATGAAATGTCTTGTACTGAAACTTTAATCCATTTAATCAGTATTTCATAACTTTAATATGATGCACCTGCGCACCTTTTGAGTAACTCAAATGAGTTACTCAAAAGGTTTGTTGAGTCACGTGTTTGCACAGCCCAGTATCACATGCTCCATAACAAGATCAGTCTGTGCTCTTTTAAAGACTCTTAAAAAAAAAAACTGGAATAAACTGGGAGAGGCACCCCCGCCCCCTCTCCATGCATGGTTCTATGGGAGCTGAGGAGCAATTATTCTATCACAGTAAAATAAAATTAAAATTACAGGAGTAATGGTTATGTAAACCACAGTATGATTCATCCACATAAACAAACTGTAATCGAAACTGAATGTCTTTTATATTTCGTCTCTAGTAGCATAATAGTGCCTGTCTTCTATTGGTCGACAAGGATAGACCCCTCTCCACTGATTGGTTGAGCTTGTTATTCAGCCAGGGGATGTGTTTCATTGAAGGGCTGCCAGCCTTTAAGTAATGTCCTGGATCCATTTCATGTGTCAGACTGGCACACACTCACAGAAGAGTTGCACAATGTTCTGAGGCAATAAGCTTTTTTTCAAACTGAGAATTATCACACTAATCACAAACATACACATGCTGAACTAAATCCAAACACATTTTTGTTCAGGAAATGTCTTATTTATCAATTTGACAGACAGAAAATACTGTTAACTCTATGAAGACAACACAGTGAACACAGTAATTCTGCATGTTCCCTGATATGTCTCCTGTTACGGCACGCCCTACAAAAGGCAGTTAACATAACTGCATCAAAAGGTCTCAGCAAGATAGGTTAAAATGAAATAAAAACATTTGTCTTTCCTCATACTATTTATTTTTGTCATTTTCACACTTCAACATAGTCTTTTTAGATCCTAGTAGAAAAATGTTTAGACCTTCCTGTTTTAATGTTGGCATACTATCTGGATAATTAACTGATGAAGTAATTTAAGTGACTGAAGTTGTAAAACTGTGAGAAAATATCAAAGCTATAATTTCCTCACTAAGTAAACCATTTTAGGGTGGACTGCACGATTAATCTAATCACAATCACGATTTCCTGGCGTGCAATTACTTAACTGCAAAAAGTGTGCAATTTAACAAAACAGAAAAGTGTGTCTGACACTCTCTTCTTTGTGTGCGCTGCAGTCTGCTCATTATCTCCACACACACCAGGCTCTCACATGTGCCCCTAAAAAAGATAAGCCTACAGTGCAATAAGAAAAATGATTTTGAACAGTGTGCGAGTAACTTAAGCTGCTAATCGCTCAAAACATAGTCTGACTCGCCACCTGAGCACCGAGAGAAATGCTGGTGCTCCGGTCGCTCTGTGACTGAGACAGAGTGGCTTGTTGGCTTAACGTTAGCTGTATCTTTACTTGTTTAACGTTTCACAGAGCCGACATGCTCGTCAGTCAGTTTTTGTAAACCAACCAATCCCAGGCTGAATGGGGCGGGATGTTAAAAGTTTAACGTGCTACAGCAAATCAGTAAATATTGAACAATATGATTATTGACAAGTTAGCACTTAGCATTAACAATTAACAGAGACCAATGTAGAGCCTTTTGCTTGCACAAGGATTTAATGACAAAAAATCCACAGAAATTAAACAGCTGTAACAGGATTTAATATTCAAATAGTAATAAATAAGCATACTATTAGGCCAGTATGAAATTTTAATGTTTATTATTGTTATACTAACAGCATACTATTAACTAAACATAAACATAACTCATTTACAGTTCCTCCTCCAGGTTGTGGATAGACTCTGCAGTAGGCAGATGCCAGTGTGCCAATATTTGCTGCTTCAACCACAAATGATTGCATTATAGATGCAATCTCAATATTGTCAACATATAACTCTTTCTCCAACATATGCAGCCCTAATTTTAGGTAGATATTCTGATGCCAGTCCTTTCTTTTTTTGCAGTTCGTGTGTTTCTGAAGCAGAGAAAGAGAGCCTAGGTTTGTATCAATTAAAAATAACTTTTGATTTATTGTATATCATGTAGTGTAGCTGTTCAGTTTCTAAACGTGTTGTACTATCAGCTAATGCATTCCTTATTGAATAAAGCACTCCTTGTACAGTTAGCAGGCAAGGCAAGTTTATTTGTATAGCAAATTTCAACGATAAGGCGATTCTCGTGATTTACATAAAACATGAAAGCAACAATAAGGAAAAAGACATTAATATACAATTTAGGCAAAGGAAGGCAAGGCTGAGCTCCTGGTTTGCGTTGATATTCAGTTGCTTCTGCTGGCGTGAAGGCAACATGAGTGTCAGGGTTGGTATGTTTAGTCACGTGGCCATGTGTTCTAGCCTGGCCAGTACTGGTTTTATCTGGATATAGTGTGGTCTGAAATGTCTAGTCCAGTATATACAGTGAGAGAAGCTTGGTTCATGTTACAGGATTGATAGTTGAAACCCAAGTATATCTTTCACGTACCTAGTGCTTTTAAACTGCTTTTAATAACTTGACAATGCTAATGTTGTTTATGCTAGTATTGTTTTTAGTGTAATTTCTGAATATATTGTCTTGAATTATCTCATTGAAACATATGTGATCAGGACATTTAACGCTCAGCCAGGTCCCAATTAATAGTATTTGAAAATAGAAAAATTCTGTGGGGAGAGAAAAAGCTTTAAGTTTGTGATGAAAATATCTTTTTCCATGTCAAGCAGCTAATGTTACCTTCTTTTCACTCCAGATTCTGATCACCGTGAGAAGAAGTATAAAGCCCATCGTCAGTTTGGGGACCGGCGTGGAGGGGTTATTAGTGCTCGTACCTACTTCTATGCGGATGAGTCCAAGTGTGACAAGCAAATGGAGACATTCATAAACTGTATTAAGGCATCTGGTAAGCTGTATTGTTAACGATGAAGAAATTAAGAAACATAACTTGTTAACTAGAGCTTGGTTATTATTGTAATGGCTATACAAATACAAAAAACCCAGCACAGTCTCAACATAAATAGACTTGAATTACACCAAATACAATGGGTGGAGATTTATCCAGCGTCATAAAATGCGTTATCAATTTCAGGGGGAGCCTCTGCAGATGGATTTTCCGCCATCAAACTGACTGCCCTTGGGCGACCACAGTTCCTTGTAAGTTAATGTCACTAATTTGAACTAAAAGTTCATATTACAGAATTTACATAAAGGTGTGCATTGATTCACAATAACAGTGCTGTCATATCTAACACTAACAAATGTGTATTGGCACAAGACCACTTTTACTAGGTATTGGGACAATGAAAGATCTCTATATGGTTTTAAGTCGGTGCCAACTGATTGATTAGTTATGATCATAGATTCACATTACAGTGTACAAACTCTAGCAGTTTCTTTCAGTGTTATCGCTGAAATTCTAAAAAAGCATCAAGAATTGAGCGTATCAGGAAAAGGTATATGGAAAGGCACATTTCCTTTCCATATACCTTGCGACTCGCAGCTCAGTGTCATACTGTCGTAACATGAAAACAATGATGCCAACTGACAGTGAGTGAAGAGTGGTGTGATTTTCAGTGAATAAAATACTGAGGTGTCCAGCTAACCCCATCACATTATGACTCACACAAAATTATCGTTTGATCATTGATGAATTGTCCTGTGTTTGAACAGCTCCAGTTCTCAGAAGTACTGGTTAAATGGAGACGGTTCTTCAATTTCCTGGCGGCGCAACAGGGAAAGTCTGAAATGATGGTTTTGGAACAAAAACTTGAGTTGGGACAACTCAAGGTGTGTCCAATGCAGGTTCACACATGCTTATCCATGACTGGTGTCCCAAATCCTGTTTTAGTTGTTTCCAAAATGTTCTTTAGCTGTGTTAGAGAATGTGTGACTTTAAATGGTATGTGCTTTTTGTTAAAATTAAATTCAGCAAAATTTGTTTTTAATCACTGAAATGTTTTTTTGTAGGAAAGTTTGATTAAGCTGGGTGTTGGAACCAAGGATGACATTGAGAAATGGTTTACTGGCAAGAAACTGGGTTTGCCAGGGTAAGACTGTTACTCATTAGTAATAACAACAAATACTTCACATGCAATACTTTTGTACTCTATATATACACAAATACAATAGAGCCTCTGGGCTGAAGTTCTTGAATCCCTCTTAAATCAGTAGCATCTAAGACTAAGGCTCTGAAATTTAAAATATTTTTACTAAAATTTTAATATACATTTTTTACATCTTATTGTCAGAATGATAGATCTGCTGGACTGGAACGGTTTGATAAACGATAAAACAAAAATCTCCAACCTGCTTATGGTGCCAAACCTTGAGGTGAGTCCTTGTCATTTATATATTTATGGTGGGAAGGGTCAAGAATGGACTGTCTGTGGTAGCTTGTGTAAGTGGCCCTTGTTTTAAATAAGTATTGTTCTTTATTGATCTCTTAATTTATCTGTACATGGTGAGGTTTGCAATAAACACAGAGGGCCTGAATATAATCTTTAAAAGGGCATGAGACCGCATTTGATAGCTAAAACCCATTTCTTATGGTCATCATTTTTCAGTTTTAAAGGTGGAAAATGCAACACACCTCTAGAGGATTACATTTCAAATCTCTACATTTTACAGATACATGCAATCATACTGTTAATGGTCTCTTAAACAGGTAAATGATTAAAGTAGATGTATGCAAGATAACTATGCCCCCCCCCCTCCCCCCTCCCCCAGTGGACATCACATCATTACCATAATGTAAAGTTGATATGAGTCTTGTTGGTGCAAGGAATTTAACTTCTTCCCCCACGAGAATAACCTGCTGGCACAATATCATATATCTTCCCACAAATAAACATAAAGTATGTTCTGATGAGATGAAAACATAATATCATTTCAGTGTTTCCCACAGAATGACAGTGCAACTTTCACCATTTTATCTCTTCTTCATTCTCCACCTTATTTTAGTATTCACACACTACTTGAATCTGCTCACCTTGCTTTCCCCTTGAGTTCTCCTTTGCCCACACTCACACCTCTGGTCTCTTACTGCAAACACTTACTTACTTGCCCTGCCTGTTTCTGTTTCTATCTACCTGTACATGTTTGCCCTGCTGACTTCCTCCATCGGCAGTTTGTTTGATAAAGTGGCTGAAAAGCAAAGAACACCTCCTCTTTGGAGTTTTCCACCCGCAGTTCCTTTTTTTCAGCAGCAGGTGTTCTGCATGTGGAGGAGGCTTGTGTATGACGTATTCTATTGAAATGATCAAAGCCAACTGAATTACATCTGCACTGATGTGTTTGCAGTTCATTGTTGCTTTACCTGGTCCGTGCTTCTAAAATTTCCACCTTGTCTGCGTTTTATAACAGATAACACTCCCTCTCTCTGTTTATCAGCAGAATGCTAAAATGGGTCATCAAATATACTTTGGCAGCCTATACTATACCTGGGTGGCAAGCAAAGTCTATATGTGGGGGAACACTGCAAAGTGCCCTGTACATTTCTGCAATGTTGGTATAAGTCAAGTTATAGTACACATGATAATGTATCCAAAGCTACTGAGAGCAGTTAAGAAACGCAACACAAAATGGCAGAGCAATCTCTGCCCTGCCTATCACATAATATAGGTTAGGGGTTTACCCGGATTTTTAAAGAAGGCTTTGAAAGCAAATGCTAAACAATTGGATATTTTGTGTTTGTTGTTCAGACGGGCCAGCTGGAACCCTTGTTGAACAAGTTTACAGAGGAGGAGGAGAGTCAGATGAAGAGAATGCTCCAGAGAATGGACGTCCTGGCCAAGGTAGGCCGATCATTATGCATTTAGGAAATGATTTTAAGAAGCAATATGAAATCTTTTTGTGTTTGCTGAGTGAATGTCTTGCAACTGAATGATGAGTGTCACTTATAGAGCCATGTAAACTGTAAATACTCTGAACTCTTTGTTTGTGTGTCCTAGCATGCCATGGAGAACGGGGTCAGGCTAATGGTGGACGCAGAGCAGACGTACTTCCAACCGGCTATTAGTCGACTGACCCTTGAAATGCAGAGGAAGTTCAACAGAGACAAACCAGTCATTTTCAACACTTATCAATGTTACCTCAAGGTTAGACCACAGTTCCCTCATTACGGCTAATCATGACCAGTTCGATTGATTATTTAGATCTACAAATCCTTTCCCATTTGTGTGAACTGTGAAACCAAAATTATCTTTTTGTCAATACTGCTGGTACATTTTGCAACACTAACTACAGTTTCCTTGTTGCTACTAACTGTACCATATGGATAGAAATGCCTATACAGATACTGTATATGTGTAGAATAGCAAGATCCTGTCAGTGAAGCTGTACACATTATGAAAACATCACAGATGGCTCCTGAAATGTCATGTTTTAAAGGGGCTATATGTAGTCAATCAGGTACACAGATTCTTCACTGTGTCAGTCGCTGTAACAAACGTACCCACATAATAGACGATAATACAACATAATAGCGGAGGTCATCACCACATTGGAAGACCCATACAGTACAGTAACGAAACTTACTGTGGTCTAAAGTGATTCATACTTCTACGTTGAATTGGGCGTAGCCTACACATAGCCCTGTATCCTACACAGTAGCCTACACCGTAGCCTGACTTGCACCTCCTCCAAAAATGTAACTACAAGTTGGGCCGACGTGGACCGTTAGAACTGTGATTGGGACGAGGAAGGAGTTGGGCTCCTTTCTTGTCCCGGAGCCATGGATGCTGTAGTAGCTAGCGTTTGGCAGTGTAATTGCAGAATGACGCAGACACTGACTCACAAGTATTAAATGCATGGCTACATGGGTAACTGACGCTGTAGGCTAAGGCTTAGACTTGACGCAGAAGTATAAATCACATTTGTTATGAAGTGTGGCAACAGTCTTGAATTTAGTGATATCCTTTTGGTGTTTTTTAATACTCCTAGGAAGCCTATGGCAATGTAATTGTGGACGTTGAGGTGTCACGACGGGAAGGCTGGTATTTTGGCGCCAAACTGGTTCGTGGAGCCTACATGTACCAAGAGAGAGACAGGGCCAAAGAGATTGGCTACGAAGACCCGATAAACCCAGACTATGAGGCCACTAACAGGATGTATCATAAGTAAGTGTCGAAATCATCAAGGCCCTTTGTGGTTCTGCTAGAAAATGTCTAAATCCTAATCATCTGCCTTGTTGTTTTTCCAGGTGTTTGGAGTATTTGCTAGAGGAGATTGAACACAGCAGGAAACCAAATATCATGGTTGCAACTCACAATGAGGACACAGTGAAATTTACCCTAGAAAAGTAAGGGTTTTTTGTTGTTTTTGTTTTTTTCAGGCCTGCATTAAAAATTCATAGACTGTAAAAAAAACTGGAATGCAATAAGTGCAGGTTTAGTGTGACCATACACGAAAGCCTTAAAAACTCTATCAAATGCCTATAACATTTGTCTAACTGAAACCTATTCTTTGTCAACTTTCCAAAGCACTTACAGGATTTACCAAAGGAAATTGCCTTGAACAGAATTGTTGAATACCACACTCAGCTGTTATTATGTAACAGCCCTTTAATGTGTTTTTTTTTTTTCAGGATGAATGACATGGGCCTCTCACCCACTGAGAATAAGGTTTACTTTGGACAGCTGCTTGGAATGTGTGATCAGATCAGCTTCCCGCTAGGTATGTTTTGCTCAGCTCCGATCAGATGCTAACAGTTATGGAATCACAGAGGCTTACATCACATGGCCATGTGACCATAGGGATACCATTGACACATAGTCCATACACACACCAGCAAGCACTCAGGTGGCCAGTGACCTTACAAATGGTCTATACAATCTATAGATATCTTGGGAGCAAACAACTCCAGTTCTAACTCTGGCTGCTGTATGTTGGACATTTCATGACATGAAATGCACAGAGAGAGTGGAGAGAGTGGACACTGATAAAATGTGTCTCCTTGCTCTCTGTTGAAAACAGGTCAAGCAGGTTTTCCAGTCTACAAGTATGTTCCGTATGGCCCAGTCAATGAAGTCATTCCTTATCTTTCTCGTCGTGCTCAAGAGAACCGTGGCTTCATGAAGGGATCCCAGAGAGAGCGCAGCCTGCTGTGGAAGGAACTGAAGCGCAGGTTGCTGGGTGGTCAGATTTTCTACACACCTGTTTACTGAGTCACAGAACCATAACATACTAACTGCAGTGTAGGCATCCCACTGTCCTTACATTACTACTACCTGGTAACTGCTTTTTGTAGGAAGATGAATGTCCTTTCTTGACTTGTAAGGCTGCGCAGTATGGGCAACCGTTTTGCAGTTTTTCAGAACGGACAAACCAAACACTGACTCTAGAGAGTTTTACAGCCAGTGTATGTGCTCGCCATCTGCAACCTCACCACTAGATGCCAATACATCCTAAACACTGGTTCTTTAAGTGTAGAATGGTTTATGATCGAGATTTATTTTGCTTTTAGCAATATATTTAATAAAGCAGTGTCTAAAGCATTGCCATAATAACAGAACATAAATACAGAGATATATGTGCTGCTCCTTTAAGAAATAATGATTGATATTTATCTCTAAATTGGAATATGTTTATTTAACACAAGAAATGGCCACGGTAATCCTCAGTTTCAACTCAACAAAAAAACACTGCAAATGTTTATTTATCCTTTCTGATATGCAGCATGGGATTATTCAGTTAAGACTACAAAAAGTACATTGTGAAAACGTTTACCAAAGGTGACTTACATGTATATATGTATGTCCTGTGCTTTTTGTAAGGTTAAAATACAATATGTTTTGTTCAACGTTAAGGCCATCTCCCTGTACCTGTCACTCAAAAGTGCCTTATGATTACGAAGATTAACAGGAAGTAGTCAGCAATTGCACATTGTTTCGTTTTTACTGCACACTCCTCCTAGGGCATTTTAAATTGTTTTAGCATGTCCTGTGTTATTTTATTAATCTACTGCAATGGATATTTTTGCAAATTATTATGCAGCCTAATGATTCTGATAACACAAAATGACTTTGATTTGTATTCTTTTGTATTTTATTTTTGTATTTTATTCATATTCTTGTCTTCAAGTCATAATCTGTTGTTCATCAAAGAAGTGAATGCAGCATTACAAACCAGATGATCTCCTGCACGTTGATGTCCCCAGGGTAAAGAGCAGACAAAGGGGTCCACTTCAGGGAAACAGTCACGCAAATACATGCTGCGGATGGTAGTGATTTCATATTTCTCTGAAGTTGAGAACATCTTCTGTAAAAATAGAGACAGCAGATGAAGCAGAAAAATGGAACTGTTAGGATTAAATGCTGCCTTTGAATGTGTTTTTGAATTTAATTTTTTTTTAGAACTAGAAAACTGGGACATAAAAACCACAAATCATAGTTCATCTTTTTTTGTAAAGTTAAACAAAATGTGCAATGTGGTTGCTATTTTGAAAACAATTTTCTTCTCAAAGCATTTCCAGTGGATAACACAACAGTAGTGTTTCCATGATAATTTGATATAGAGTCATAAATGTATAGTCATTTTAAGCTAGGGTAGGTAATTTATTTTAAGTATGTTTGTTGAATTGGTTGAAATTTTCTTTACATACCACAGTAAATCAATAAATGAACAGCTCTGACAGGAACAAAAGAATGACTGAATGAAATGGTTGCTCTGTCTACCTGCCTGCTCTCTGCCTGTACACTCACTGCATATGCAAATGTATTTTGGTGAGTGGCTTTGGAGGGAGGCCAGAAGGGGAGAGATGGGATTTTTTTTCAGTTGGATACCTTCAAAATCTAGCTGTCTCTTGCCTTCCTTAGATTTAAGTACATTTAGTTCAAGTTTCAGTGTCATAATTTTAAAAATACACAAGGGTTAAGGTTGTCTCCTTGGAATGACCAGTGTATTATAAAGTCTGTTAAGTCTGTTTTTCCCTTTCATTTTGTATTTGGTTATCTCATCACCACTGTATTAGTATAAATCATATTTGTACAATTGTAAGTTACTGTGATTGAACGTAATAAAATAGGCTTCAGTCCTAAAAAGAAACTAGTTTTTTGTGTTGTGTTACTCTTGTTGCCTTTGTTGACGTTTACTTAACATATTTGCAGCTCAGTGTTGTTTAGGTAATTTCGTGGGGAACGACCTCTGTAGTTTGAAAACTTTGATAAAGGCTTCCCATCAACACTGACAGCTTTTGGAGACAGTCTGTTGCTTCCTTAAGTTATACAAACTCAAGTTTCTGCCTGCATGTAACTCTTGCTGTAGCACCTTGGTTAGATGATCTTATCTTGTGACATTCTGTTATCCTTACTGATATTGTCTGGCGTCAGTAAGAATTACTAAGCCACGCAGAAGTTAGTGTGCTAGAGGTTACGCAGGCATTATGAGCAATAGGCTTCGCATTATGTTGTGGCACTATCATTGTACATAGTAGCCAGGTTATTAGAGTTCGAATTTTGTTGTCAATAATGGCTCAAATCATATCGTTTAATTATTCACGTTCCCCCGTAAGTTTTGTCTCGCTCTGTCTCAGTTTTCTTATGGTGGTTCAGACCAACCATATTAGACCATAATTAGTTGCTGGTGTTTTACAATGCAATGTAGGCTACACACATGATATTGTTTGGCAACACACATAACTACACATTCTAAATAAGACGATTACATTCATACATGTTTTAAATCTCAAAGCACAATGCTACACATTAAGGACACGAAACGTATGCAAAGAACAATGTGATAACCGGGGTTCGCAGAACTGGACCGACGGGTTCTCGTAAGAAAAAAAGAAAAAGAAAAAAAACAATACGCTCGGTTCACGTTTATCTGCGCTCTCTAAACTGCTGCTCTGGTTGAGGTGATCAAACGTAGCCACACAAAGACACTTCTGGTTTGTAAGTTTTGATCATCGGTGCAGAGCATTTTTGGGTTGTTACACGTTTACAAGCAGGACTTTCTCTCGTGTGATAACAAATCGGCTAAAGTTACGCAGCCACCACCACACCTGTACTTTTCATAGCGATGTGGAACGGCTCATTATCTCCTGGTTTTGGATTAGAGGTAAGTCCTTCTCAGCTGAACGACCAACACGTTTTTAAGCTTTAGCGCTCCTCATACTAACAGGATCATTCTGGCAAACTAAATTAGTAGGCCTAAATTCAGATTCAGTAAAAATACCGTAGGCCTAATATCTTTACTCCCTTGCAGTGTTTTATTATTAGCCTAACGTAAGCCTATTTGTTTTTCTTTAAATATTACTGATGCATTTTACTGTAGTTCTGACAGGTTGCTAATTTTATTTTAAACTGTTGGGTCGTGCATCATATTCTCATCAGAGCCTATGTGTGAACCTAACCATGTACGTTAGCCATAAGACAGCCTTGTTTTCAGCTTTGTGACAATGCATTTTTCTTGAGTTTGTATCTGGTTTACCGGAGTGACAATGCAATGCTGATTAAAAATAGGCTACTACATTTGATAAAATAAGATGAAACTGTATTGATCATGCTCAAAGCCCCTCGGTTATGCCTACACTACAGATGGATTTTTCATGCTTTAAGAGTAAGTTTGTTTTTAGCCGACATATTTAAGTAGCCTATACAATTTTTAATAGTCGGTTCAATTTAACACATCTTATGTACCAATTCTGACTACAAAAAGTTGCCAGATTGCTTAAGCATACTTTTTAGCAGCTTATATGTCAGACTACAATCTGCTGAAACAGTAGGCCTATCTTAATACTAATACAGTATCTGCCACGACGCTGAAGTTAGCTTCCGATTCGCAGCTTCAGATTCGACAGTTAAGGGGAACTTAAGTGAAAGTTAATTTGCGTTACTGAGCTACCGAATCTCCGTTTTTTGCACCTCTTACTGCTGTGGAAGCTGTTATGCACTTTTTAGATTTGAAAAAAACTTTTTATTTGTGTAAAAGGGTGATTTCACTGCTTTTTCTCCACATGCAGACCACATTAGACCAGGTCCACATATAAAACCACTATACCTTAGAGCTCTCAAATCTGGACTGGATTAGTCCACAGAGGCTAAAGTTTCAATCAGACACAGTTTCAGATTTGTGCAACCTTTATTCAATTTGTGAATAAATAGATTTGAGATCTCTAGGTATAGTGGTTTTGGATCTGGACCTGGTCTAATGTGGTTTACATGTGAAAAAAGCAGTGATATCCTCGTTTAAAGCATTTTCACAAATTGAATAAAGGTTGCACAAATCTGAAACTGTGTCTGATTGAAACCTTAGCCTCTCTGGAGTAATCTAGTCCAGATTTGAGATCTCTAGGTATAGTGGTTTTGGAGCTTGACCTGGTCTAATGTGGTCTGCACGTGGAGACAAAGCAGTGAAATCACCCTTTTGTCATTTTCACAAATAAAATATTAAAATGAAAATAAGTTTTTTCAAATCTAAAAAGTGTTTCAGACAGTGTTAAGGCTTTGCCTAAGTGCATAGCAGCTTCCACAGCAGTAAGAGGTGCAAAAAACGCAGATTCTGTAGCTCCGTAACGTAAGTTAACTTTCACTTAAATTCTCATGAACTTTCCCCTTAACTGCCGAATCGGAAGCTGCGAATTGAAAGCTAACTTCAGCGTCGTCCAGAGGAGCATTCACATCTGACTTTCTTCCAGTTCTCACTGCCAACGAGATATGGCTTCAGAGTGTACAGCATGCTGAACAAAAGTGGGTTTTCTTTCTTCATCATATAGGAAAGCTTCACTCTGGCATTGCTAATGCTGTCATCTTCAGGTAAATAAAGCCCTGTTTACTTGCATTTGTTCCACACATATTTTTCCTTTTTTTTTGATTTAGCATGTCATTTATACTCTGGCTCTTTTGACCATAAAAATAAGTTTTTTTAGTATAATGGGTCTACCAAGTTGTTAAGCTAAGACACCATTTGTAGGGTTTACACATTTTCATACCACACCATCACCTGCTTGCTTGTATAAAAAGGAAGCATTTGTCCAATGTCAAAGCTAGAAACTGGTTTTTATCTTAAACCATTTTCATGAGCAGTATTATGCTGCAAGATACTAGTACCTAGGCTGTAAGCTGTGATGTTTGTGGGTATTTTGTCCTTCCATTTCTGCTTTTTGTAAAACACCATAAACATGTTTTTAGTATAAACACAGGGCTTTGTGTTTTATTTGACAGAAAGAGTGATGCATTTTTCTTGCTCATCTGTATTATCTCTAGCTTTCCCTTTTCATGTTTTATATATTATCATATAGATTTTTTTAGCAATGATACACACCAGGTTACATGTAGGGTTAATGGACCAGGCCTGTGCTTTACATAAATACATAATAATTACTGCAATGTATTAAGGGAGATGATGAAAGGGGTAATGAGTTGGCCTTTCTGTAAGAATCGCTGTAGGGCATTACACCTGTTTGTGCTCTTTAATTTAATTTTCAGGTTCCCATTTGGGTTTTAATGATGTCTGGCATCAAAGGAAAAAAGTACAGACTTGCAATACGAAGGCTGATTCTCTGGGTCTCATTGACCAATATCATACTGGTGCTGTACTGCCTGACAAACCCGGCCCAAGTGAAGATAAGGTAAAGACAAAGGAAAGCACTATTTTTATTGAGGTAAGTCAGTTGAATCTGTTTGCATGTCAACATCCATATATTTTTATTTACAGGGGCTCCCAAGAAGACACATGTCCTCTCAGTAAAGCCAGACTACTGAAGAAAATTTTTAGCATGCCTTCTCAAAGCACAAAATCCCAGTCAGAAGAGTGCTCCCCCAGAGTGAACCTCATGTTCATGAAGACGCATAAAACTGCTAGTAGCACCATACTCAACATCCTCTTTAGATTTGGAGAAAAGCAGAAGCTTAAATTTGCCTTCCCTGATGGGCGCAATGACTTTTTCTACCCATCGCCTTTCCTGTGCTCCAAGGTGAGGGACTACAGGCCTGGAGACTGTTTCAACATTATTTGTAACCACATGCGCTTTGACTATCAAGAAGTAGCCAAGGTTCTGCCTCCAGATGCTGTGTACTTCACCATCTTACGTAACCCAGTGGATCTCTTTGAGTCATCCTTCCATTATTATCAGAGATATATTCCTCTCACATGGAGGATCAATGGAGGGAACAAAGTGGTGAAGTTTCTGAACAATCCTCAGTCCTTTTACAGTCCAGAGGCATACAACTCATTCTATCTTAAAAATTTGCTCTTTTTTGACTTTGGTTTTGATAACAACCTGGAGGCTGATGATCCTCATGTAATGATGAATATTCACAGCTTGTCTAAACAGTTTGATCTGGTTCTCATAGTAGAATATTTTGATGAGTCTCTTATCCTGCTCAAGGACACATTCTGTTGGACCATGGAGGACATCCTGTATTTTAAGCTCAATGCTCGCAAGAGCTCATCCGTATCTCGACTGACCCCTGAGTTGAGAGCCAAAGCTTTACAGTGGAACGGGGCTGACTGGAGACTCTATCAGCACTTTAATGCTACCTTCTGGGCCAGGGTAGAGGAGTTTGGGAGAGAAAGAATGAAACGGGAGGTGAAAGAGCTAAAGAGAAGAAATGCTGAGATGCAGGTCATCTGTATTGAGGATGGAGGTGCAGTTGAAGCCCAAAAGATTCGAGACAAACATTTTCTGCCCTGGCAGCCGCTTAGAGAGTCATCCATCCTGGGATACAACATAAAGAAAGACATTGATCCCAAATTCAAGACAATTTGTCAAAAAATGCTCACACCTGAAATACAATACTTATCGGACCTTGGTGTAAGCCTGTGGCTTACTAGACTATGGGGTTGGTTTAAAGATACTGTTTTGTATTCAATTTGACTTGGATTAAGACATTTACAACTAAAATACAGCAATGTAATGTTGTCTTCTTAATTTAGAACATTTTCTTTTCTTTTCAATGATGCATCCATATTGTTAATTCAGGTTTGAACATAGAAGCTGAGATTTACATAGTCAGTGTTTCAGCAATATTGTGCAAAGCTTATTTAAATGGTCATAGACTGCTGATTTTAAGTTATTTTCAGTTTCAGGGGACATAAAATAACATAGTTGTGGTGGACCTGGTGATTTTTTTCTTGAGTCTACAGGATTCAAACCAGAGCAATCAGTGATAGAAATGATGTTGTTAAAATACAGCTATTACTTAATGGTACCGGTAGTGTTAGTATGACCCCTAGAGGCCCAGGGATCAGGTGCAGGTCAATGCTATACAGTTGT
Source organism: Lepomis gibbosus (assembly GCA_029875015.1). Taxonomy (NCBI): domain Eukaryota; kingdom Metazoa; phylum Chordata; class Actinopteri; order Centrarchiformes; family Centrarchidae; genus Lepomis; species Lepomis gibbosus. Next base: position 13,725 of record JAPMOB010218117.1, on the reverse strand, counting down.
ATGCAATGTAAATGCGTAGTAGTTGTCTTGCTTTTTAAAACTTTTTTTGTTTTTGTGTTAAAAATTTTTATTGGTATTTGGTCAGTACATGAAAAGGACTGAAGTCAGATTAATGTGAACATTGCATATGCCTGAGCCAAACTTAATGGTCTACATACAATGTCTTCGTCAGTAGCAGTTAATAATAGTTTACCGTATGCAAATGCATTTTCTGTGTATACATCTTAACCTCAATTTAAACATAAGCAAATGATTGATTATCTCGTTAAAAAACCTATCTAAGGTAATTCATGATTTTTTCAAAAAGACTGCCACCCATTCAATTTTGTCCTGTGGTAACATTGCCTACTGTCAAATATAATTATTTAATTCTCTTTTCATCACAATATGTGTGGCACAAAAGGTATGTTTCTTAGAATCCACAAAACTCTTTCCCTGCAGAGGACTCAATTACAGTTTAAAGAAAGTTTGTACATCAAAATAAGGAGGTAGAGCAGTTGTCCACTTATCCAAAGATTGGTGGTTCAATCCCTGGCTTCACCAGTCTGCATGCTGAAATATCCGTGGGCAAGATGCTGATACCCAAATTGCTCCCGCAGGCTGTTTCATAAGTCTGTAAAAGCGTGTGAATGTTAATTTCCATTCTAATAAGCAGTTTGCACCTTATACTCTGCCATCAGTGCATTAGTGTGACAGTGTAAAACCACTTTGAGTGGTCAGAAAATTAGAAAAGCACTATACAAGGTACATTTTGTAAGTAGTACAAAAAAATAGTTGTCTTATACAGTCCTCTCCAAAAGTATTATAACAGTAAGACAAATTCCTTTGTTTTTGTTCACTGAAGACATTTGGTTTTAAGATCAAAAGATGTGTATGAGACAAGAGTTCAGAATTTCATTTCATTTTCTCATTTTGTGGTATTCACATTTAGATGTGTTAAACAAGCCAGGACATACCACCCTTTGTTTGAACCCCTTTTTCAAGTGAGCAAAACTATTGGAACATGTGACTGAAATATGTTTCTTGTTGCCCAGGTGTTGCCTTTTAGGTTGATTGTCCAAACATTAAATAGCTCTGCATGACCAGTTGACGTTTTCATTCTTGGTTCAAACCTATAAAGACTGCATTTCCTGTTAAAGAGGATAAACCAACATGAAGACCAGAGGGCAGTTTATGGGAGAAAAGCAAGCCGCTGTGAAAAGAAGGAAAATCGACCAGAGCCATTGGACAACCATTTGGCATAACAAGCACAACAATTTAGAATGTCCTGAAAAAGAAACTACGGGTGTACTGAGCACCAGATGTCCAACAGGTCGGCCAAGGAAAACAAACAGTAGTTTATGACAGAAATATTGTGAGAGCTGTGAGAAAACCCCCAAAACAGTGACATCACCAACGACCTCCACAGTGCAGGGGTGAAGGTATCACAATCCACTGTTCAAAGACGACTCAGAGAGCAGAAATACAGAGGCCACACAAGATGCAAACTGAGGCATGAATTTGTGGTAGATAAACAAAACTGCAGTTATTTGAAAATTTAATTAAATTATATTGATAGACATCTGCCTGTCCACTTTTTTTAAGAGCTTACATATTTGTAAGTTACCTCAAAACTGATAACAAACAGCTGCCCTGTGAAAAGGACACAAGTACTGATCCATTGTATATTTTGTAAAAGCTTCCAAACATGCAGTTAGCAAATGAAAACGATCAGATCAATATGTCCTTTTACAAAGTTAATGTTACTCATTTGATTTGTAAAATGAAGCCACTGACGCACTTATGTATGCATCTGAAAACTGACAATAAAACTAATCTAATAAATATGGTCTGACATACATGGCCATTTGGATATGAGAAATCAAAACATTGCAAGATCTCTAAGACATTACCACATGTTTAATTTAATCATTTACAATGTGTGAGGAGAACGAAGGCATTACAAACAACAGGGTGGGAAGAAATGGGACAGGAATCATTGCTCTGTCTTCATGGTGGTCTGGACAGTCAATCAGCTCCCACAGGTACTCTGGTAGCCGCTGACAGCCTGGGCTTGACTTTGAGCACATTGTCCATGTTGACTGATGCTTGATTCAGGTGTGGAGTCCAGGGAGATGGATGAAGGAAGCGTGACAACAGTTACACTTCAGCAGTAAGTTAGGTAACCCCGGGACCGCGTCCTATTCCTCCTCTTTGTTTTCGTAGTTGTGCTTGATGTGTTTCCATAGTTTCTACAGTAAATCAATTTAAGCAACGTTAGAAATGTCATTTAATCACATGGGTTCTACTATCAATAAAGTAATACAGAAAATGGACGCGACATCTCAGCTTAACGGAGAAGCTAACCGCTAACATTATTAGCTTAGCTTAGTTAACGTTAGCGCCGCTTCGCCCTTTGCCTACAAGGTCAGGATAAAACAATGTTTAACACACCGTTGGGCACACTTACCCCGCGATTCATTTGTTCAAAAATCGCGTCACCGCCTTGGTCGAACAGCCGTTCAAAGAAAACAGCTCCAACCATAATGGTTATAGCGAAAGTGGACGTTCTCCTGAAGAGCAGATTGTAGACGGACTTCGCCAGCGCCATGTCTGTGGGATAGTGCGCAGGAGCGGATGCTGAGGTAATAGGCTTCCGCTCCAAGAATGCGACAGGCGTTTAGTGACCCTGCTAAGATACCGTACTTGGGAAACAGTATCAGGAAGTAGGACGTTTTGTTTGTCTTTTTCAAACCAGTTAGCTTCAAACTGTACGTGGTCTTTCAAAGCAAACATCACAGTGGAGGACAGCCCTGTTTCGCCACTGGTTTGTGCTCTTTGTTGTTTTAAATTCAATGTAACTTACACAGGGACTGAAAAGCAAACGACCAGCGGTGGGACAGTAAGCATGTGAGCTAACTTAACTATCCAGATTTACCAACGCCAGGGACAAATATTTAGGGATTTTACATTTGTACGAGCATCAAACTGCGCGTTTACATGCTCATTGTGATTATAAACAGCTCGGGACCTTCAGACATGTCGATGATTGTACCCTCAGAAGAATAGGAAGCCAAACCAAGGCATATTCAAGGCACCGCCGTTGTTAAACCCGTAGATGGCAGCACAAGAATGTTATCAATACGACTTGTCTTTGTTTATGATATAGCTGATGTTCTTGGTGTTCTGTAGTAGATATTAGGCTTGTTCCAGTTTGTGCTACCCCCCCATGTAATCCTTTTTTAGTCCTAGGCCAAATATGTAATGACATGTGTGACATTTACATTGTCAAGCAATCAAACCAATGATTACTGGCCATGGTTGCTTTTATGTACATGTAAACAAGCTTACACTGATGCAAAAGTCTAAAAATTTTAAAACACATCAGTACTAGAACAATACTAGGACCATGATTATGCATACATTTAGTCTAGTCACTTCATACTGGGAGCTTGCAGCTCCAGTGAGGATTTGCTGATGTTCTCTTTTTCTAACTCTTATTTTTGTAGGAAAGCTTATGCATATTTGATACATGACATGGCAATGCTCACTGAGTTAATGTTGTTTCATACACAAACCACTTCAGTTGGCACAGCTCTGAACTCACCAGGTGTTGACAAGGCAGTTATGTAGATTTGGCACATTTCTGTTTACTGTGTTTCAGCAATTTAAAAGGTGACATCTTGCTGGATTGAGCATATTACTTGCACCATGGGGAAGAGATACTACTGTGACTACTGTGACCGGTCCTTTCAGGATAACATGCATAACAGGAAGAAACATCTGAATGGTGTTCAGCATCACAGAGCTAAAAAGGCTTGGTATGACCATTTTAGAGGTGAGACTTGCAGTTTGGTATTAGACCCCAAATTACATTCTATATTTTTTATGACATGATATTTTAGTGTGTTTTTCTATGAATTAGACAGTGATCCTATTTACTAGAATTTTTATTTAAAATTCTCAGTCCTACTTATAAGATTATGATTGTAGAGTTAAGCATGCTCATATTTTGTTATGCCACCTTGGCTGCCCACCTGTGATTATGATGGAAGCTTGTATAAACAACCATGGACATGCTATCGTTTTTATTTTTTACAGACTTTTCAGCCATTCTGTATGATGAGCAAACAAAGAAACCCTGCAGGAAGTTTCTCCAGAAAGGTAACGGAACAGTTTAAACCTTACATTTTAATCGCGTTATAATAAATACCTTTTATTGTAAGGTTTATTGTTTTTTTTTGTAACCATCTTTTTTTTCATAATGTTTTTTGTTTTGTTTTTTTTCTAGGAATTTGTGATTTTGGCCCTAACTGCAGGTTTTCTCACATGTCTGAAGAGGATCTGTTTAACTTAAAAAGACAGGTGGAAGGTAAGCTGTAACAAAAAGGTGATGCTGTCTTCCATGTCATTGGCAACTTTTTAAAATAATACATTATAGACCACCAAAGTAATATGCCACAAGTAATATGTGTTTAATGAACACCATGCTCAGAGCATTTGCAAATATAAATATTGTTGTTATTATCATCTAAATGATTCTTTAATAATGATGTGAACAGGTGAGCTGAGGTGTGTACTCACAGATGTCACACATGAGCAACACTGTCCCGATGGTTAATGTCTCAAATTAATGTTGCAGATTGTGGGTTCAAAAAAAACTTACAACAGTTAAGCAGCACTTGTACCTTTTGGTAGCACTTGCTCTCTCATGCATGCAAAAGTACAAATGATCATGTGCATTTTGACTGTGTGAACTGCTTTATGTTGACATGAAGATTTTATTTCTTTCAGATGAAAGACAGCTCAGAGAAGACGCTGTAGACAGAATTATGCCTGGGCGATGTATAGAAGAATGGCTCTCTAGAAGAGAAAAGAAGCGAACTGCCCTCAGCACCAAAGGGTATGCATGTTCATTTTTGTGTATGACACTTCAGTCAAACATGGTTAGCATGGCTAATGGTTATTTCGGTTGATTTTAGAATTCAACTTTTCAATTATTTATCTCAACAGAGATCTAAAAGATAAGGAAGACAGCGAAGAGGGCCAAGCAGAAAGTGACATACCTCAACAGCTCCTCTCCATTCCTGACCTTCCACCCTCTCTTCTGCCTCCTCCTCTTGGAGGATGGAAAGTCAAAGTGGACACAGAATGGGGTTGAAAGATTCACTTCGTGTAGCTAATTTAAATGAATAAATGTTTGTATTTACATAAAGCACAGTTACGCAAATCTGAGTTTTGGGATTTTTATACTGGCAATGCAAAAAACATCATAACTAATATTTTAGCAGTGTTGCAGATTGCTCCACAAATCTGGAGTAGAGTGCCTTTATAGTGAGACTCCTCTAAGGAGTTACATTTGATTTCATGTTAGTCCCAAATGGAATGGCGGATTGCTGAGCAGATGGAAATATTTTTTGTTTTATTTTAATCCTGTGCTGCGTTTTTTATTTTATTTTTATTTATAACCCAGCCACTGGAAAATACCATTTTACTTCGTAAGTAGTAAAGATGACAAACTAATGATGTAGATTAAATGTCAATTTGAAAGTTTTCAAAGTTGGAAAGTTTGTTAATACATGTTTGTCAACGAGCCTCAGGCCATGAATTTATAACTAATGTATTTATAATTGTTATTGGCTTTTTAGGTTGTTCCTTTTTGCTGATATGAATGTACTCCGAACTGTTTCCACATTTCTTGGACAGATAATGCAGTGTTTTAAGCAGAATCCTCATCAGATTGCTTTATGTGTTTTCTTTCGGTTTTGTATCATTTGTTGAGCTCTTATTCTGCTTCTTGGCCAGGTCACCTGAGTAAAAGATATCTATGAATTTAATTGGACTTAATCCACCTTCCTGTCTAGTTTAAAGGTACCCTATGATATTTTTGACCATTATTAGCACAATACAGCAATGTTTTTACATGTGGGTTTTGTTTTTATTGCGCACACACAGGAGGGCATGTACAACCTGCCTTGATTGTGGGCTATTCCGCTTATTGACAGTTGGTGGTGGTGACATGCTAACAAACCCAGCAATGCCCCTGCAAAGACAGTGAATTAGGCTGATGATATTTGTTAAACCTCAAGGATACACACGATGCAGTGAGAAACACTGAATGTACACAGATGTTTTGTTTGTTTATAGGAAAACTCTTTACCCTTTTAAATTAGGGTTAGGCCATAAAAATGGCAAGTTTAATAAGTAATTTTCATTCATATTTAAGTACTGAGCTTGCGGCTTTATCTATGGTGGACTCTGAATGGCCCTGTAACATAGATCAATTGTCACTGTAGCATTAAATTGTATCTATTAAATGTCGGTCTACTTGTAGACAATCAATAGTCCACGTGTTCATTAAAGCAACTTTGGATCTCTTCATGCACTGTGAAGCTTGTTTGGATCCCTGTTATGACTAATTCAGCCCCTCAAATGGCATCTTAATAAGTTTGACATAAACAGACATTACATCTCCTTATCACGGATTTAAACCTCTTACATTGAAACTACTTTATGTCCATCGCTGCTGTGCTCTCTACCTACTTTTCTTCATTCTTAATTTCTTAATGTTTATGCGCTACTACATGTAGTGCACCTCTATATAGCCACAATGAAGTGGTCTTTCCTTCTTTGCAGGCTGTATGCTATGCTCTGTTACCAATGTTTGCTCAACATGCTGCACCATCAGGGACATTGCACCAACAGATCCTGACCGTTCTCCCTTCCTTATCTGAAATTGTTGAATGAGCAGTGAATTTAGAATTTACTGTTTTCCTGAAAAACATCCCCACATAGATCAGCTCTTTTTATATTCTTATCCTCTCTGATTTGTCACATTTGTAACCAGAAAGACAAACAGCGGGCTCATTTTTAATGTCTTTGTTTTTATTGGACTATATGCATCTACACACCACTTACATTAGTGTATAATTGATGCAGTAAACTCTATATGTGAAGAAACGGTTACAGAAATAAAACAGTGCTGGCTATTTCCAATCTAGACATTAAAATTACCAGTGATTTCACACAGTAGGATGGTACAACAAATATCAACTGGAAAGCTAGAGAACTTTTATCAAGAACAAGGGACAGAGAAAGATAATTTACAAATACGTATTGGTACTTACTGATGAGTCATTTCAATTCAAAAATACTTTTAGCATCTGATTCATTTTTGTCAAATTGATTTTCCTTCTTTCTGAAAGTCTAAAGTAACTTCAAGTCAAGGCATGAAAGTGCCATTTTTACTCTGAGTGACAAAGGCACAGAACAACAGAAGACATCTACAGTCCAAAATTAAATTCATAACAATTAGGACAATCTGCAACATAGTATACATAAATCTGCTCAAACACTAACATACAGAATAGGACACAATATTTGCTTATATGTCTGAAGATTTGACACAATATCTATATTTTACACTCACAAAACCCATACCTGACGTGATGTGTTCACATGAAGAGGTAATGTGATGTTGTATAAATATTTCATACATAAACATTTACAATATACAAGATAAAATATCAGTTTTATTGCCAGAATGATTCTCACTGTCATACATTTTCTCTTCTGATATAGCTTTGATAAACTTTTAAGATAAAAAGAGAAAAAAATATATAGCCTTTTGTAAAACTTGTCAACTTTGACAAATATTTGTTAAAGAAAACATTCTGAAAAATGAATCTTAACAGATCAGAGAAGTGAATGAAAGTGCATGGCATTAATACACACAGGGGCTTGTATCTGAATGTCCAGTAAACCTGGAAATCATACATCAGAAATCTGATATTTTTGTTGTATATTTTTGTGTTAGTTTTATACAAAACAGAATGCTTACATTCATAATAAAATCACAGATTTAATGTATCACTTTTCCAAGTAAGAAAATATAACCATGTTATACTTTTAACTTTAAACAATATGTTGTTTCGGTGGTCCATGTAAAAGCCAGAAAACAACATTTTTTATGATATGTTAAATTATTGTTCACAGCATACTGCAAAGTATTTAGGATTTCGATATCGTCTGCACGTCCACCAAAATTCAACATTTACAGGAAAATACTGAGATTTTTTTTTGCAATGACCACTTTACAAATTGCATAATTATTTGAAAACATCTATCATAATTAAAAAAATTATCTCACACACATAGAACACATTTATTTCTAGTTTGATGTTCATGCAAGTGTGCTGTGTAAATTAAATATATGTTTAATTCTCATTTGCTGTAAGTAGTATAGCACTAATCATGTCATGGTTGAATTTATTCACAGCGTGTAGCTCAGGTCATATGGCAACTCAGTTATCTTTCACTCAGTAAGCTCATTTTGGTGCCTGTTATAGATGCACAGAGTTGAAATATGTACCATTGTGCAAGTATCACTGGCAGTATGTAGTATGAAACATGTTTTACATGTGTTGTGTGATGGTCTAAAGATCGATATTTGTCATGAAGTTTGGGTTATTTGCATAAATACCCATAAGCACACTCTTGTCTGATATTTCTTCAAGGAATTTTGTGATTTCCATCTGGGCCTTTTTTGTGGACTTCACTCTTTACTTCAGTTTAATTCAGTTGTTCAAATCAATCCCAAGCCGCTCAGCCAAGGAGACTCACTCTGAGCTTTAAAGCAAACCCCGTGTCCATGTGTCATTCAATCCTTCTCTTTTCCGTCCTTTTTTTTCAGCAGTGCTTTCCTGTTTGTTTCTGTGCTTGTTCACCAGTTTATTCCTATTGCTGGATTCTTTGTACTTTTCAGTTATGGTGGAAAATCTGGTAAATGTACTTTTCTTCTTTTTATGTGTTTGCTTTTATATATCGTGTGCCTTTACTTCCATTAGAGCTGAGCTGGGACTTGTTAGATAATAACATGATGCTTGACAAAATATTAAAGGGTTAATATTTGTAGCATCTAATAAAAGTAACACAGCAGTGGGCAGATTTACATAATTTCATGACACTCTGCGTGTTGTCATAAAGCTGTATGTAGCTTCACAACATTTTAACAAATCCAAGAGTTTACAGCCATGCTAGGGGCACTACCCAGACATAGCTGTGCTATGAACTAAACGCTGATGCCGGCATGGCAACACATTCACAGTGATAATACTACCATATTGATGTTCAGTAGGTATAATGTTTACCATGTTTACGGTCACACAGTTTAGCAAGCTAGCATGTTTACGATTGCTGAGGAATACTAAGGAACAAAAAGTACAGCTGAGGTTGATCTGAATGTGTTTGGTTTTACAGGTATTTGTTCATAAACCAAAGTGCTGGACAAATTAAGAATTTGACCCGATGATGACGCTAGATGGAAAGTCAGGGCATCACCAAAGTATTTACTATGATCCTGAGGGGTAGGCCTACATGAATGTCTGAAGCAAATTCCATATCAATCCAGCCAGTTATTGAGATGTTTCACTCAAAACCGCAGAGACTTAAGAGACACATAATGCATTACCAAGTCTTTTATCCTCACAATCTAGTGCATGATTTTAAACTCCTTAATATATAGCCCATCAACACTTTTGTATTGCTTAATTACTATCAGTATATAATTGGGCACATTCAGAATGACACTTTTCAACGACATGAATTGTTTTGATATATTTGACACAGCACAGCTATTACTACAGCACATACTGTACAAATTGAAGTCTTCTAGAGTCTGCACTCGTTATCTTATTTCATCAGAAACATCAGAAATTTGAATCAATGAAATGCTACGGTTTTAGGATACTAATCAGCCCTTGGCATGTCTTTCTTTCATTATTTCTGTTTTACCATGATATGCTATGATGACATCATTTCATCCATTAGAGAGAGAAGCTGTGATAGCATCATCGTGGGTGTTGAAAATATTGAACAAAACCAAAAACAAGTCAAGTATTTTGGTTAATGTTTGCTTTTTCATTGTCCGTCCTTTGCTTCCTTTGTAACCAGCTGGAAACAAGTATTTACTTCATTCCTCTGCGGAGCATTTGATTTGCCGCAATGAGCATAACACTGATGATGAATGCAATGGCAAAGGCACAAATCAGGCTTTTACGCACACATGTGTGTTTTTCCTGTTGTGTTGGGCTTGCTGTGGAAAGATTTAGAAAAAAAAGTATTAGCACATCTGAGCAGTGGTTGATGAAGATACTTAAGTAGAAGTAGGCTACTAATACCACACTGTAAAAATACTCTGCTACAAGTAAAAGTCCTGCATTGAAAACGTTACTTAAGTAACAGTATAATTAGTATAATCAGGAAAATGAACTTGTGTAAAAGTACTCAATGCAGAATTAAAAATGTTCCCTGTGACCTTGCTATTATATATTTTACCATTAGATTATTGTTACACGTGTGTCAAAGCAGAATTAATTATGGATTAATCCGCTGATTATTTCCTTCATTATTCGATGAAAACAATTCTGAAAATTGTGAGCTATGAGCAAATGTCACAATTGCTCATAGCCCAAAGTGACACCTTCAATCTGCCTCTGTTGTCAGTCCAAACTTCAAAATTATTAAAATAATCAAAAAGAAAAGCAGCAAATCTTCACATTTATAAAATGTTTTACATGGAAAATGACTTAAACAATCATGAAAATAGTTAGGCAATTTAAACTTCTGTCAATCAACTAATGTATAACCTGTACATGTATAAACTGTTGGGTGGTTTCATTTGTAACAGAACATCATATTTTTAAAATTCTTCATATGTTTTGTGTGTAAAAATCATACTTTGTAAAAGAACTAATAACTGAATCTGTCAGATAAATGTAATAAATTAAAAAGTACAATATCTCCCTCTTCGATATAGTGGAGTATAAGCAGCAAGAAAAGAAAATACTCATGTAAAGTACATGTACTGTACCTCTGATTTGTACATAAATACAGTACTTGACTAAATGTGCTTAGTTACTGTCCACCACTGCATCTTAGTGTCTTAACGGAGCTTGAAAAATGTCTAAACAATGTGTGAAATAAAATCTGCATGCGACATACTATCAATGTCCACATGGGACTCAGGGCTGTTCAGGTGGCTCTCCTCTGTCATGATGATGTTCTCAATGTCTTTCATAGTGAGGTGGTCACGGAAGGTATCGTAAAGCAGTCTCTTAAGCTCATCCACAGTCAGTTTCTGCATGTCACACTGGGGAGGAAAACACCAAGAAAGGCTTAATTAACAGAGGACAAACTTCTGTCTCAATGCCAATATCCAGTGGGCTAATTCAAAACAATATAAGTTTCCATTTAAATCAGACATTGATCTAATGTATTTGATTATGCAACATAATGCAAGAAATAAAGACATTGTATGTGACGTACGGTAGCTATCAGAGTGGTGTGTTAAAGCCATTTGAAAGTCAAGGAATTCACTTTTTTGAGAAAAGGCAGAGAAGGAATATAATACATAATGTGCAACAATGCTAGACGTGTTGTATTGTAATTTTAATTGAAACAGATGGCTCTTTATCACAAAACAACAGAAAAGCCAGAAGGACAGAGAATGGATTAATGAACATGATGAAAGGAACAAGTATAGGCTTGATTATCCCTGATTGATGATACCGATGACAATGTATACCTTCCAAAACACTGAATCAAAGTCTGCTCCATGGAACTTATCAGGCATCCCAGCAGATGAAAGTTTAGGACCAAGCAATGTGACAAATTCTTCAAAGCCAACTTGACCATCACCTGATGAGAGAAATACAAACATGTCACTGTGTAGCTCATGTGTTGGGTTATAAGCAATAGCCTGTGTTCTTTTGAATTGCTGATCAAGACAGAGAGAGAGTGAGACAGAGAACCCTACCATCTATATCAAGTCTTTGGATGATAACCTCCAGCTCCACTTCATTGGGCATGTAGCCCAGTGAGCGCATGGCCATCCCCAGCTCCTGCTTTGAGATGAAGCCATTCCCATCTCGGTCAAATACTTTGAAAGCCTCACGAATCTCTGTGGGAAGAAGGACGGCAGAAATTATGTTAGGAGTGGGGAGGAAGGAGGCACAGCACAACATGCATGTTTATATAGATTTATCACTTGCAATTTCACAGTGCGAGCAGCAACAGCAGGCTGAATCAGTTAAACAAGGTGACTTGAAATATGTGTGTACACAATGTTTACATTAAGAGTTTAAAATAATTTAAAGCATTTAACATCTGTGTTGAACAAAGAATTTCATAGCTCAAAAAGTATAATCCCTGTTTCTTTGAAGTTTGTTTTTTGAGAATAGGCCGACTTTCCTGAACATTTAGTGATTGAAGAGTAAAAATTGCAGGAATGAGAGCAGCTTAAAACTTGTTACAAATACTGCAGAGGTATTAAAAGATAAGTCTGGTGATATGGTGATATTTTATATTTTTAATAGTCAATAATTCTCCCAAAAACACCCAAACCAACAATGATCCTATTAACAAATATTACCTGTGTAGCCAAATCATAAAATACTGTAGCTTCTACCTCTGAGAGAGCTCCATCATCATCAGTCATGTTCCTTCATTATGATGAAAATGGTGGTTTATTTTGAGTAAATCCCCACATACACTGTCCTGCTGCTGTAAATGCTACAACTATGGCACCAAATAAGCTGCTGAAAATAGTCCCTAGCAAGTGCACTGTTTACTAATAGGATTTTTAGAGATTTAGGTTTTTGTATGTAGGAACAAATGGGTTTGGGTCTGAGAGTAACAGATGATAGGGGAGTCTGAAATGGTACAGCAATTATAAGTAGCATACAAACATTTATGGATTATAATACACGATAATGTAGTTGTACCCAGCTATAAGGTCTGTTTTTTGAATTAAGCAAATAAATCTTCTCCTATAAAGACTTACTTTATACTACTACAAATCGATTTGATGATATTATCATATATTATGTCATTATTCACCAGCCACTCCACGCCTCCACTAATGGGTGCCCACAGGAGGAGTTACTGCCAAAAGTCTTCTTCATTCAAAGGTCAATCTTCATTAAGAGCAGGGACAGGGTTTGATCGCTATAGCACAATGGACAAACACTGCATATGAATGTTTTAGCACCAGAGAGAAAGAGAGAAAGTGAGAGATTATTATTATTTTGATTGGAACAATATAAAGGCATCGTACTGTTACTATAGCAACAATGTTATTATTGTTATGGTTGTTATATTGTTCCAATCAAAATTATAATAATCTCTCACTTTCTCTCATAGTGTTCTTTCTAGCCGATAAAGCCATTTTGAAATTGAAAATTGAAAAACTGAGAGAGATGATGTGGTTTCAGCACCATGGAGAGAGAGAGGGAGATGATGGCTGTTTCTCAATACCAAGTTCGCCAAGTTCAGACTTCTGTACTTTAAAAGTCGGACTTGGCAAGTTTGGCTCGGGAGTAAAAACACCTAGGAACGGAACCACGGCGTCAGTCATTCACAGTGTTGGGAACGTTACTTTAAAAAAGTAATTAGTTATAGTTACTCACTTCTTGTTCCAAAAAGTAACTGAGTTAGTAACTGAATTACTCTATAATAAAAGTAACTCGTTATCAGGGAAAGTAACTATTTGCGTTACTGTTAAAAAAAAAAAAAGCTATATGTCAAAGAATTTGGATTTTTTGAGCAGTTTTCACAAGTCAGTTGAAATGAGTAGAACAGACAGGTGTTTGTAGCCTACATAACTTTCGATATTTATTGCACGTCAACAGACAGCAAGAGGTTTATCCCCCCATTAAATACTTACTTTCCTGCATTCTGGAGACATTT
>JAPMOB010218112.1:0-17292 GCA_029875015.1 Lepomis gibbosus | reverse complement strand
CCCTTTCCCCACTCTACAGGCTTTGCTTATCACTTAACATTGTTTACTTGAAGCAGCATCAACAAAAGAGACTAGAAACTGAGCTGAAGGATTACATTAAAGGGAGGAATGGTGTATATGGACAGTGGCAGGTCCCATCCTCCTCACATTCATATGTTAAGCAATTTGGCATATCTAGTTTGTGGCAGCTGCTGACAGACTGAAGGATGATGCACTGGCGCTCAATGCTTGCAGATGTTCATCATCTCAAAAAGATTCAGATGCTCTTGTTTAAGAAAAAAAGTACCCATACACTAAGTGAATAATGCGCAAATCACTTCTGTCATTCAAATGCATGCAGCGCCTTTAGGCTTGTACTTAAATGTCATTGATTTGGTAAGAAATAAAAGAGCAAAGCATCCACATAGCCTCAATTATGCATGCTCAAATAGATTCAACTTATGCATTAGATATTTTGAGTTAACTGTTTAAGGCAGTTTCAAGCTCTCAAAGTGAAGGAAAATAAAAAATACTTAAGCAAAGTTCCTTTTTAAAAGAGATAACAATGTGAATGGAACGTGCTTTTTGTTACGGTGAAAAAGGTGCTGCAAGGACCCAAAAATAATCAGAGTTGAAACAGATCGAAAGCAGCGCATCTCAATTAAAATTGCGCGCTGCACGCTTTATGAGAATTCCTGACGGGAAGAACAGAAACTTTAAAGCCAACACTTTCACCCTGATCCATCAAAGGAGTGCCTCGCATCGATAATAGCACACTAACTCTCATCCTACAAGATGATTTGTAGATAATTTTGGTTCAATAAAACTTTGGACTTACCGACTGTTGGTGGGAGAAGTTTCCTCTAAACTGGAAGCGCTGGGCAGCTGAGTGTGACAGCTGAGCGGTGGACTGCAGAGATGCTGTACCTGCTCGCAGCGAGTCCCACAGAGGAAGGAATATTATGCACACTTTTAGTCCCTCCCTCAATCATATGGTGATCCTCTCCAAATTCTATTTCCCTCTGTATAGTCGTTGGACTTAACATGTAGCCACAGTACAGGTGTAAACTTGTAGAGAGCCCGGTCAAAATGGGTTTAGTGTGACCTAACTATTCTAGTCTAAAATCCTTTACTTTAGTTTTCCAAAATCATGTCGATGAAGTGTATTTCTCCAATATCAAGTCAATTGAGGTTTTAGTATGTTGCAGGGAAGTTAAAGGATGAAGTTAATAAAGCAACAACCTGCAACAATATATGTGTTATTCTTGAATCCTCATTTCTTAAATAACTCAGATCTATATTCTTTCTTTACTAGAGCAATATTTCAGTAAAATGGCCTGTTTAAATGCAAACTAAATTTGAATTACGTTTCTTTGATTGTTTGTTTGTTTTCCTCTTGCAGACAGCCAAATGTCTTACTGGGGAAAATAGCAGGAAAGAGGGAGGAAAACATCACATTTGTGTGGGGGTGGGATGATAATGACAATGGCTGGTCTTCCTGTGATGTTGTCATGTGAAAACTCAGCTGTGTGGGTGTGTGTGTCACATCAGGTAGAGGGTTGTTTAAAACATCAATTTGTCATATTTGGAATATATTGGGATATATTTGTGTCAAAAAAAAATTCTGTCAAATCCAAAAAAAATAAATATTGCTGGTAAATATCTCCTGGTATACACTTGTGTGGTCCTGCATGGTGAACCTCTAAAATCTGGCATCAAATAAGGTTAAAACGAACCATCTGAAAAACTGTCGCTGTCAAATCAATTTGTTTCAGGTCTTGCCAGAATGCACCTGAGAAGCTGCTTGAATATGTATTTACTGTACATCACTGACTATCATATCATCCTCCACCTTGTACCTCCTACGCCCAACCAACAGCCAATACATGTGGGACACTGATTAAAGCTATGACAGAAACTTTGACCACTCTTCTGCGAAATGAGAAGTTCCCCCTAGTGCAACACAAGATCTACATCCACCTGCTCTGATTGAGGTTAGTGATAACCAGGTAAGAGCGTGAAGCTTTATCTATTTGATTATTTATCGCTTTATTTGTTTAAATATTTCCCCCGTGCAAGCTCACAAGCTTTCCGCTGTCTTGCTACCTAACAGCATAGAGTGCTGTCTCTCTCTTTCTCCCTTCTTATGTCTCTCTCTCTCTCTGTATCAGCTTAACACTCAACACTTGCGAGTCATCTGAAACACCTTGTGACTCCATGATAATTCCGTGACCCCAGTGCAGCATTTGTTTGAATTAGAAAGTGCACGGTTCAAACTTCCTGACAGCCCCTGCTCTTAACAGTAAATCTTAAAAGTCTTGGGTTAAGGAGGTGTGTGTGTGTGTGTGAGTGAAGAGCTGGTGGGTGGGGTGGGGGTGGTGGGTCAAGTCCAAGGTGAGAGGCATGAAGAAGTACCATAAGGGGCTCAGTGGCAGGGAGCCTATATTTTCTCAAGACCTTGTCTGAATCCCTTTGCGTTCTGTGGGCCTCAGCGCTCCGGGCCCCCAGGGGACACAGATGGGCAACACGTCGAGGGCAAAAGGCGAAGGTATGACTTATTGCCATGTGGAGAGAGAAGCATGGGACGCGCCCCCGTGATGACACCAAATTGAATAAAAGCGGGAGTGAATGCGATCCAGATCTCCAGCCGATGCCCCGGCAATGCTGTTTCAATTAGCTGGCTCACCAGTTCAAAGGCGAGGCCCTCGATACACTTCTGCTCCGCATGAAGCCACTATCATCACGTTGCCCCTTTGCCTTTCACCTCCCCATTATGGTGCCACCTTTTTCCGATCAGAGCCTCTATCTATGAGCTGGCTGTGCTCATGTTTCGCATTAAACAGATAGTGCTTGCTATCAGCACCAGTAGAAGCCATCAGTCAAAATACCTGCAGGGGTTTATGGCCTCCACCATCACTCGCTTAGTAAACTCGTACAGTGTTCTTGCAGCTACATCAGGCAGATGTGATATGGGTCTGTTTTAATATCCACCTGAATATCTGAAATCTTGAAAATAATGCCTGAATATATTTTCCTCCATACTTTTTTTCCATACCTGACAGTGTTCAGTGCCTCTACCCTCACTTAAAACCACCAGGAGTTTAAACTCTTGACCATATAACTCTGAAAGGTAACAGAATTTTTTTGTGACATTTTCGTTCTCTGCCTTGACAGACACAGATTCTGGACTCACGTAGGGGTCATATTCATATCCATAACCATCTGTTCAGAAGTGACAATCCCACCAAATAGCACACTGATGAATTCAAACCCCATTTTGGGTTACTGGAACATCTCTGCAAAAACACAAAAAAAAAGATAAATAAGTTGAAGTCCGACCAAAACGAGCAAACCATGCTTTGGGACATAAATTCCACAAACCTAATGTTTCAGCTAGGAAAGCCAAATGTTTTGTAGATGAAACATCAGTAATAATAAATGGGACTGTCCTGTTGCCCATGTGTTGTCTTTATCATGGGACACTGATGGATGTCTGTCATCCCAATGCGTCATTTAAATCAGTGCATACTGCTGTCCTCCACTGATTCCCTGTGTCTCTGTGAGCAGCTCCAGACTCTGAATCCTTTTGTCTCATTTTCTCATTTTGGATCTTCCAAAGATAGAACTGACAGGTAATATTAATGGTCTTTTATTAGCATCGTCCTGATTGCTACAGATTTTTGGAAGCAAGAGAGGGAAGAAAAGAAAAAAAGAAAGAGAAAGAGAATATGGAAGTCCTCCGCCCACCGCTTCTCACAGGAGATCGCCTCTCTCTTTGATAGCCTGCCCGAATCTGTTCCCCCCATAGAAACTGCCCTGCAGATGTTGTTGCTGTATGCCGACTACAAAGAAGGAGTCCTTTATGAGAAGAACATCTATTTTGGGCCTCAGTGTTTCCGAGCTGTGGTGCTCAGAGAGAGAAGCACAGGCCTAATCTTTCTGCTGCTGAAAACTCTGTTTTATTCCTTGCCCATTATATTTTTAGATTAAAGCCCAGTTCTAATGAATAAAGTGAGGATGTAATATTTTATGACAGTATCAATATGCCATCACTGCGGTGGGCTTGGGCCTGAAAAAGCCTGCGTTTCTATTGGCATCGGCAGAGAGAAAGTGGGGGAAAACTGAGGAGTAACCTCAATGATACAAAGAACATGGAGAACCCTTTGCATCGGGGCTGACTAGATTCATTTAGAATTGTTTGTGGTGACGACTTTCACCCTCACCCACAGAACCATGACTTTGTTGCACTGTTGACTGAGAGGCAAAGGTCTTGGGGGCAATATTAGCTCTTGATATTATCTTTAATTAAAGCACCAATCCCTCAGCCAAGTTGTCCAAACAGTCCTAAATAGGCCCTGTAAATCAGACAAACATCCTCAATATCTGATGGGTTGAGAGTGTGTACTATGGCCTCCAGATGGTTTGTGTTTCTCAAGCGTTTCACAAGGGATGGTACAGGACAGCGATCTTCTGTCTGAGTGTGCCTCTTGACAGAAAAAGTTCCTCTGAACCACATGCTGAGTCATTGGATTTCTGCCTAGTTCTGTCCCTTTTCTTTTCTGTCTCTTCCGTATGTGGGTTTGTCTGTAGGCTATGTGTGTTCATATACTGTACCTTTTGTCAGTCAGTGTTGTGTCTATTTAATGGCATGTCCACAACCAACTGACTGTGCCAATGAAACTAACACAGCACATTTAGGATTTTATGCAAAAAGCCAGTTCAGCGCAGAAGACAGTGAGCAGTGACAGATCATGGATTTGCATGTATTTTACACCATTCCTCAAAGACTGCGAAAACAAGTGTCATTTTCAAACCTTATACCATGTTTAATAAGTGTAAAGTTAACATTGCTTGGCAAAATAAAACCCTCACGCCGACCTTTTGTGAGAGAAAAAAAGATGACAGTGTTTTAAGATGAAAGGAAAAAGCAAGCCGAGGAGGGAGGGAGAGAACGAGATGCTGAGTCCAACATGCCCCGCTTGATAAGCTGCTGGACTGGCGCCAGAGTACTCCCCCCCATGTACACACACATGCACTCAAACACACACACAAACACCCCACCCAGTGGTCAGCTTGACACCCCTCCACCCCACACACACGCACACACACACACATACACACACCACCACCACTCCAGTGGCGTCTACCACTCACTATTCCTCTTCATTAGTGTCCCAGAACGAGATGCTTGTCATGTAATTAGCCAGGGAGGTTTTCTGAATGCCTGTATAACACACACTCTCATTAGAGAAGTGAGAGAAGGCTGGAGCGAGAGAGGAGAGGTGGAGAGGCAGGCCTAGGAGGCACGTAGAGGGAGCACAATCATTGAGACAGATGGGGAGAGAGAAAGACAGGGGGACAGAGAGAACACATCAGAAACAAGTGGAGAAGCAATATTTTTGACTTGAGTGCAACAACTAGGGACATGGAGTGGACAAAATGATGACGACTTACACTGGCATGCTCATTAACATACCAACATTAAGGCATTTATGCCTTACTATCTGCCCAGTTTTCTTGACAGCATCAGGTTTGAATGTGATGATCAATGCGACAAAGGACAGAATAAATATGATGCATAAATTACAATACGCTAGACACTGAGGACTGCTGAACCTTCCACTTTTGTACACTCTCCACAGAGTGTTAAAGTGGCTGTTCCCTCTGATAAGTTATCATTTACCTTTGGGTGGCTTTACCTCCACAGTGTCAACTCATTTATACACATTTTGCACACCCTGGGATAGTTACAGTTTGTTAATTGGAGTTAATTTTATATGAGAAGTAAATATAGATCTGGTTTAGCCCTTGTAGTATTTCAGGAATTCTCTGGCCACTTGTTGTGAGAAAGAGGTATCATTAGCTCTACTACATCCCTGTTGTGTTCACACTGATAACAACATCAGTGCCGCTAGTAGATCTGTCGGCTTTGTTCAGTTCATCCAGCCTGTGATGAGGTGTGTGTGGTTCAGGCCACAGAGGAGGGCTTATCGGGGTGATGAGAGGGAAGAAGGAGCTGCTTGTCAGTGGCTGGTTTTCAAGAGAGTCTGTCTTGTGTCCTTTTTCTGGTCTTCTTCCCTGTCTTATATACTTCAAATTCAACATCCCCTCCCTACCACCAGACCTGGGCAAAAAAACAAAATAAATGCTTTGTTTTTTTAACCCACTCAGGTAACAGGTAGTCAGCAATAAGTTTGAATAAAACTTAAGAAAATAAATATTAACTGAGCATACTTTTTTATATTACACAGTTTGGTTTACTGTCCTGATGTGATATGCCCAACAAATTCAAGAAACAAATGCTTTGAGATGTATTTATTTGAAGTCAAAAAATTACCTGTCTTCTGATCAACTACTGGAGTGTTTGTCACTGTTTCAGGTAAGTGCATCCTGACTTTGAGAAGTCAGTTGAAATAGTATATTCTTCACAGTCAGTCAGTCAAGTAGCAGAACATGTGAAAAGTTCCTGATGAACTTGCAGTAATATGAAAAAAGTCACAGGAATGTGTTTACTTCTTTTTCTGAGCAGGGAGTACACAAGTCTTGAACACTTTCAACATTTCGGGATGTAGCAGAATGATGTTTTTGGACACAATATAGCCCAAAAATATTACCAGATCTCTGGCAAGACTGCATTTTGATGTATTTAGCTTGATGCAAGTTGACTTAAATCTAGTTGGGATTTCTTCCAGGGGTTGGCAATGTTCTCTGAAAGGGTGGCTGTAAATTATGACATCATCATCATCATCCAAATACACTATCTATGAGAGGTTTTCCATTGGAGGCCATGAAGTCTCCATTAAGCATTGACATGTGGCTGGAGCACAGGCTTAACTTTAAAGTAATAAAGTCCACTGCCTGTTGTAAATGCCTTTCTCTACCAGCTCAAATTGCCAGTAGCTTTGCTGAAGAGCCATTGTGGAGAACCAGGCAAAGCCCTACACAGCATCCAGTGTGTCATCGACTCAGGGACGAGGATGGGAATTTTTGATTGTCCCAGCACTCAGTTCCCTATGGTCTAGGCAGAAATGCTGTGTGACATTTTTTGGGCATTGGGACTATACCTTTTTTTCATCTGCTTTCAACAGATTTTCAACTTGCAGTCAGTATTTCACCTCTCTGTTTAATTAGTGTGGCATCACTAGTACAACAATGATGCTTGATTGTCCTTGTCCGACTACTGATCAGTATTTCTAAAGCAATGATTTCACAGACTGAACTCGAGGAGGTGACATGTTTGTACAGGCAGAGCTGCATGACATGGGGGTAAAGTTGCACAACATTTCTCTTTAACTGGTATGATGGCAAGAGATGAAGGAGAATGAAACCGTATGAAACCAAGGTGTTGACCAGAATTCATCTCAGTGCTAACTCTGGATAGATTTAGGACTTGAACAACAGCCATTTCTAGCTTTGAGAGAGTGTGCCACAATTATATCACAGGCTGAGGTAAGCATGAGAACAATGCAGTAATCAGTTGACACAGGAGAAGCAGGTGTAGCTGCTGACACAGGCTTTGATGACTATGACTAATAAACTAAGAATTGTATACTGTCCTATTGTAAGGTTGTAGCCATGTATAGTACTTTTCACCAGCTATGGTATTACTTCATTTTTATCTGCTTTGCTATTTTATTAACTGTTGTAGCCATTTCAATAGTAATACTAGCTAGATCTTTGTAGTACTCCAATATTTTTAAAAGTAGTATTATTATTGTATATTATATAGTGTTTATGTAGTTGAACCTACTATAGAACATCTCTATAGTAATAATATAATGATGTAAAAGTAAATGTATAGTGTTACTATAGTAACTTTAAAAAAAACATATACACATAAACAGTATAACTTCACTATAAGATTACCAACTCTACAGTATTAATATAGTATTTTTCTATAATGCTTTTCAAACAAACACAGAATTACTATAGTAATACTTTTCATGGTATTTCTATAGTTATGTGTTTTTGTAAGAGGCATAAAATGTCCAGCTGTGTTGTGATTAAATGAGCCACATGAGCGTTTCTATAATCTTGGCTCACGCTTCAGGCAAGAGAGCCAGAGTCAATTGAAGAGCACACTTCAATACCTTCAACAATAGCAAGGATGTTAGAAGAAACAGCGCTATCAGGTTGTGAATCGTTGTCATCAGGCATTAACTGCAGGGTGTCACTGAGGCCCTGTGATGCAGTAGCTGATGTTTGCTCCTCAACAGCAGCTAATGAAAGTTTCCCTGTTGGTTGGAGCTGAAGTGTACACGCCCGTCACAAGACTGGAAGCGAACACTACCCCTCATATCTGGACAAATTTGAATATGCAATATACACTAACTATAGTAACTATATAGTAGGTTTAATGTAATGTAGATAAATGTAATGTACTTGCTAACTGCGGCAAATTGATTGTAACTCCCAAGTCAGTCAGCGGGTGAACATACTTATCATGTTCTGCCCTTGTCAATTTTGATTCAGTGTTCAAGACTAGAGACAATGTATTTCCAAGAAGAAGAAGAGGGTTTACCAAGTGAAAGTACTGTCATAAATAAGTGTCTAGGGTCTAGATTGGGGTTCTCTCTCTTCCACTTTCACACTCTTACTCCCACTCTCTATCACTCTCCATTTGTGTGTCTCTCTCTCACACATGCACAAGTAGCTACACAATCTCTGGCCCATCTCTCATCACGAATGTCTGGCAGGGTGGTGTTTCTTTGTTTCTCTCCAACTTTTCACTCCCAGTCTCATGCTCCGATTCCCATTTCCAACCGCCAGCCGCCCCCACTCACCCCACACCTAAATCACCCCTATACTCCCATTCCCACCTCTTACTGTGCAGAATCTGGGGTTATTTTTAGCTGAGTTGATGGTTTAAGGATGTTAAGTCCATATTGTGCCATGGATTTTCAGGGAGGAAACAGGCTATTTCTCTTTTTGCCCCCTAACCTCCACTTCATTTCCTTCTCTGCATCCTCTCTTTCCTTCTCAGAAACCCTCTCTCCAAAACACCCCCTCACCAGCACACTTTCTCTTTCTCCCCTACCCTAGCCTCACCCTCTCTCTAACCACCATTGTCAACACAACACCACTGCCATGCTATCACCTCCCTCTTCACACCTACACAACTCTCTCATTTTCTCTTTCTCGTCTATGTTCTCTCTCTTCCTAGCAGTGATCTTTTTTTTTCTCTCTCTACATGCAATCTGGGCCTGTAATACTCACTGCTCACCCACTCTGCTGTCTGTCTATGGATGGACAATGCTTTCAGTATGGCATCTCACAGTGCTGTGCTACCAAGCCTTATACTCTATAGTGAATGTTTGTGATGTACGGAATATCCCAAGAACATCCTAAAGTGTGATCCAATTCTGGTTTTGCACACTTGCATGTACTGATTTTGTTTTAATAATAGGCTATAATATTATTATTTAACTTGTGAAAGTTATAGTTCTCCAGGAACTTATAGAGACAACAATGCTGAAATTTTGAGTTACATTTTAGCAGTGGTCTACTCAAAGGTTTGTAACTTATTGATAAAAGTTACAAACACAATCTCGACATAACAGACTGCTGCCATCACACTTGTTTCACAGCTCAACTCTGCCCTCTATCAGTCAATTTCTGCAATGCAGGTACAGCTTAAACTATAATTAGGAGCAGTAGTAAGACACATATCCAAACTAAATTTCTGTTTGGCTTTGAATTAAAATTGCAGTAAAATGATGTTTTGACATTTTATCAGTTTTTGTCACAAGAAAACTCTACACCTACTTTCTCCTGAAATACATTTTGAGCTGATAGTGTCTTCTGTCAGAATGCAATCAGAGAGCTAGCATGGCCACCTACTGGCTTCTGTGCGTCTCACCAGCCGTCTCAAATAGCCCTCACCATATGTTAACGCTTTACTCCCCAAATACTCATGATGACAGCGTCGCTCTGTCTCTTTAAGTCCCGGCGTGGAATGCTGTGGTTTGCCTAGGCGTTTGGGGTAGTGCCCTCACCCACACATAAACACAACCCTAAATGTGACTCACTGTCCTTCTTTCTCGCTATTCCTCTCCTCTTTCATTCTTAGATGCCTCCTTATCCTTGTCCTCCCTTGTGAGGATGTTACTGGTGTTGTTTTTGCGGCCTGTACTTTTCATTCTGCTTCACTTGAGTGTCTAAAAGAAAACAATGTCCTACCCTCATCTGGCAGGCACGGTGTCAGCTTATGTTTCCTGTTTCACATGTTTGTTTGTGCCACAGGTGAACAAGGAGGGTGCCATTGTTGACTTTGGCCTCAATAACCCCCTGAGGCCTTTTTTAAAGCTTCAAACAGTTCAGAATAGGAAACAAACAGCTTATCTTGCAGATGTCACTCTTTTAGGTTGTTTTTGTATACTGTATGTTGTTAATGGAAAACGCAGGTAAAGGTATCTTAATATTTAATACAAACACATTTTGAAATGCATTCCTTAAAACCTTTCACCCATTTTAATAACGAATCAAGTTAACCAAGTTAATGTGCACAAAAAAAGTTAATCATCACCACTTGTTCATAATGTATCCCATTCTGAATTAAAGGGTGCCAAAATCCTCAATGAGCCACTCCTAACTTGAACCAGAGAGCCCTCCAGTGGATGAATTTGGCAGCAGCATTCCCTATGAATAGGATCAATAGGCAAGCTCCCTTTATTAGATCCAGATTTGACCGTCTGAAGGCACAGATGAATGATTTTTGTAGTCTGGTGAGCAGCCCACATCGAGTTCAGCCTGTCAGACATGTCTGGGGGGACGTGGGGGAGGAAAGAGAGACGCGGGCCTCAAAGTAAAAGCCTTGAGAATGTGGGACAGGGGTAAACCCTAAACCTGAGAGCTCAGCTCGGGCTAGCAGCCTTCCAGGGAACAACACTTTTCTTATTGAGCCAGCGGTCCAGACCCAAATGAGAGGTGACAGCATATTCATTTCACTCAGTGTTTTTCTTTAAGGGCTTTTTAAAATGCTGCTGAATGATGAGCGGTCAGTGGATTTATAGTTCAGGGGATGATTTAGGCTTTCTAAATGGCACTGCTTTCCTCCTGCTCTCGCTCACACTGCTTTTTTCCACAGGAGCAGTCATTTTCAGGAGCTTTATTTCAGCCTCATGTTGTTCATGCAGGGATGACTCCCCCCTGGCAGCCAACATTGATTTAAAATGTAAAGTGAGCACCTTGTTTCCCATGCCAGTCTGGACTAGAGGCAGGGTGTGTCCACACTTACAGCTGAATTGACATGAGATAAGTGGTATACCTGTGGTGTATACCCTAAGAAAAGAGAAATTCACCGCATTTTGTGGTGTTGTGAAAAGTAATTATATGGACACATAGTGTAGGTGCAATAAGCAAAGGCACACACTCGACATTGACCAAATATGCTCTCTTTTCTTTTGATTAAGTGCATGCCAAAACATATTGTATGTAATGACAACATGCATTTTGTCTCGACACCATATGTCCTTTCACAAACATCCACTCTCCCAAGCGCTCATCTCAGTGTATCCCCCCTGGGGGCAAGAATACCAAGACAGAGCAGATGAGGTCCCATAGTGGACGTATCAGTGGTTTGCTCTGGACCTGATGAGTGGCAACACATCAGGAGGCATTGGGAGGTCGTTAATTTATAGGGATGCTATTACCTTCATAAATGCTTGCCTCATAAAATAACTGCCTTGTTTTAATTTAATACTTCCCCTTGCTAATTATCACCCCAAACACAAGCTGGCTGCTGTCTGCGCTCTGCGTGAGGTATTTTCAATGGACAGGCAGAGGAAGAGTTTAGATAAGTTTCGGTAAGTTTTGTTCTGTACTTGTTGGGTTATTTCAGGCAAACCGATACAATTTTTAAACTCTTTTCTTATGGTTTTCTTGCAGCAAAAGAAGATGTAGCTTTGTCATTATTAGCGTTTGTTATATGTAAGGTAGAGTGTAAAGTGGTTAAGACATCCTAAACATGCTAAAGGTGCCAAAGTTGTTCTGCCATGAGCATCATGTAATACATCTCCTGCTTGTTGATTAAGCCTCACTTAAAATCTTTCAAACTGCATTACAAAAAAAATAGTTAAAATAATAAAGTGAGAGAACCTCTGCTCTTTTGAATGTGAGCCGTGTGATTACATGCTGTGCCGTGTCTGGCCCATGATTGCCTGGAAGCTTGCGTGAAAAGATTTGATATTCTGCCCTGCCTTCCCTGGTGCCACACTGCCATTTTCTCTCTCCCCGAGGAGTGAAAAAAAAAGGGCTGGAATGGGACCGATCTCCAGATCATCTCTCAGTAGCCCCTTCAACTAAATAAATAACTCATTACAGTTCAGAGTAAGGAGCTTCATTTACTTGATGTAATCGCAGATGTCTGTAGGTTGCCCACATCATCTCAAATACAAGTGGATTCCCAAGAGAAGGACCTCTGAAATGTTAACAATGAAGAAAGACTGGCAGTGGACTGCATATGGGAAACGCTTGATGGCAAATTGTTTGGCTTTGCTTCATTACGTTTGCTATAAAAGTACAAGAAGGAGATTCAGTTTACAACAAATTTAGAGCACATATATGCTAAATAATTATGAAAAACTATCAGGAGTCTTGTGTGAGCAACAAGAGACATAATCACCTCACAGCCACATTCCACACTTAATGTCAATGCCATGGCAAAAAAAAAAAGTCCTGTATGGCGCAAGACTTGATGAAACAACTAGAAAGAGGACCTGAAGTCTTTTTTTCTCTTTAAAAAACACAAGAATGTTGCCACATAAGACATAGCAATCAGTGCCAGAAGGTTTAGAAATAGCATTAATACAATAAAATCTGAACTGGCATGTTGCTATTTGAAATGGCATTATGCTTGCTGCTATCTGAGGTTAAAAAAGTGCTAATAATCCATTGCAAATACAATTTAACTGATGCTATAAATATAGAACAGTGGGTGACACTTTTTCAGTGCTGATGGCCCATTTAAGAGTGAGTTCTGATTTTTTTTTTTTATATGGCATTGTATTTTGAACATTAAGGTTCTCATTGAACACTGTTTTGGGGTTTTTGGGGATATTTTGCTTTGCTGGGTGCATGTCTCACTGAAACAGCTGCAGCCTTGACCTTTATTAGTATAGCAGGCTACCAAAATTACCACCTAATATATTTCCTTTCTTTTCCTTTTTTTAAAGATTGTAATAGTTGCTGTTCAAATGTGTTAGAAAACTTCTATACTGTATCCTGAGGAAGGCAACACAGCAGGCGCATGAATGCCATTTTTCAGTTAAACGGATGTTGGGATTTCCGTCCATTGTTTCGTGCTGGGAACACTATTATCAATGTTGTTGTTTTTAATCATTGCATTAGGAAACGGTGCAACAAACAGAAGGTCTAGCCGGTGATGAAAGACGACCCTTTTACCAGATGACCCCAACACTGTAAAAAAATAAAATAGTAAAGAGTCAGTCAGTGTGATATTAGGTCTTATGATTGTAACCTACTGTTTTAACAAGTGATTGCTTTACATAATGGAGTGTCATTATTTTGTTTCTTCCAAACGTTTCCTGTTTTTTCATCTCTAGAACAGAAACAAAGGAAACAATCTATGAAAATGTCATTACCTCCACGTTACAAAGTAGCCTAATGATGAGCGAGACAAACGTCCGTCCTCTCTATGTATGTAGGTTTGGTGCCTGTTGCAACGAGCATTTTAAATAGGCCTAAATAACCGCAACAGATCCCACATCTCACACTCATCTTTGGTTTTATATGCTCTCCAATGCAAACAGTTACAGGCGACTTCTCCGTGCACTTTGGTTGCTCTGCATGAAATAGCGACCTTGATGAGGCTATAAAATGCCATGCTTGGGCGACTCTCCTAACCGTGAATTGCCCCACATCCTTTAGGGGGGACTCTTGGTCGAAGATTAGGGCAGCAATGTGAAGGAAATGAAGTTAGTGAACTGAGTGGGGTCAACTGAGCAGGAAAAGACAACCCCTCTGCAGAGGAACTCGTGCCGTTGATGTCATTCCTACGGGAACTGTCACCATGAGGACAGACAGGAACACCAATGAATATCAAAACTTCGAGTTCACGCTGCTGATTACTGATAATTAAATGGCACTGAATTGATTTAAAGTCAATATAAATATATATTGTAAATATATGTATGTATTCATCAGTAGCCAAACTCAAAGGAAGAGATAAAAGTCAAGATTCTCTTATTCTCCAGAAATATTGCACATCAAGCTTGATCCTTGTGTGTATTAGTTCGTTTTAGTGCATCTCTATTTATAGTTGTATAGACTATAAATAATAATAGAGCCTAAGTGCATCTATGAACACACTTCATCCACCTCTTAATTTGCAAAAGGAAAGTTTGCAGGTGAGAGAACATACAATGACGGTTTCTTGGAAGGAAAAGGAATGATGTTTGTTGTGGTTTTGAAGTTGTCTGACTGTTCACACAGCAGTTTACCCACATTTACCATTGCTGTTCCGATATTTGCACTGCATTAACTTAATCACAAATAAATAATAATAACCTAAGTATTAAAACATCTAAAAAAAACAACGCAAAATGTATTTTACATTACTTTCGACACTTTCTTTATCAAAACACTTCGTAAAGCGGATTTATGACACTGTTTCTTTCAGTGCTTTTCCCATTATTTCATGGTTCAGTGGCCACGGCAGGCAAGGGGAGGTTTTTCTCTCGCTGCTCATTGGTCGCGTATTTCCCATCTCAACAACATTTCTATTCATACACCCCGCGCTCCTTTTCAGCCCCTTTCAAAATAACTCACTGTCATCTTCATTGGAAAGCTCCTTTGCTTGGACGGGACTAATTGTTTGAAATTTGGAGGAGCGATCTGATCGAAAAAGATCAAACACAGCGACAGGTGAGTAGAGAAAAATAGCCTAAAAAACCTGATTCGCGTTCGCTAAAGTGCTGCACAGTCAAACTCTGCGGCGTAGGGGTGCATGCAGGAGCACAATAAATCATTTCCACTTGTTTCTTTGCTATGATTGTTGCTCAGTCGCATTGCAGAAAGCAGTAGATTGCACGTCAATCGATCAAAAAAAGTTTTGCTGTTCCGGAATGCCTCCGACAGTGAGAGTAAACCAATCTCTGTGTTAATGTTTGTGTCTTAAGGCATCAGACGTATTCAAAGTTGTACCTTATTCATAGTTTTAGATGATCCAAATATGAATTTTGCGATTGAAAACTAAACTTTTGTCAGCTCACGTCTTCGCAGTCTCACTTTAGGGGAGTCTGTATGTAAGAGGGGAAAATGGAATGCGTATTAGCTGAGCATCAGTTGGCTCTCGTTTATGATGGATAACAGCAAGGTAAGATGCTTAAAATGTAACACTAGAGGGGTCCCGGCCCACGGGGCTGTCTGGGAGGGAGGTTCACGCCGTTATTCACCAGTCCTCCTCTGCCTAATTGGCTGCAGATGCGGTATCCTATGCTCTTTTTACCGCGTAGAAATTGGATGCATTTGGGGAACTTTATGAGGCGAGCCATGCGTTTGCCTGCAGGAGCCGAGAAGACAAAAAGCTGGTCCCCTTACAATCATTTAAACCGTGCCACGTTCATGTATTAAGCCCCCCTTTATTTGCTAATTTATCACGGGGCAGCAATTCAAAGCGCAAAAAAAAACTTCAGCAGAAACGTAAAATTGCGCTGTAAAAAAATGAAAAATTGTGGTGCCATTAAGCCCCTGGTCGCGTGCAGGAAAGGTACAAGTCTCCTGTGTTTTTTATAGCTTCGTTTTTCGTTTCTTTTTTTCTTTCTTTCTTGTTTTTTTGTTGAATTTTCTTGTCAGGTATGGCATTAAGATCATACGGGCCCCAGATCTGCATCCAATGGGCCTACCAATTATGCTAAAATGCAGAGTCCTTTGATTGTACATCTATAACGCTGGTCAGGTCAGAGCACACATGCTACTGACCAGGAAAATGATGCCCCAGTGGCCTTATTAAGATATACTGAACTTTAATGGTGCGTCCTGAATACCAATATATAGGTCCATATACGCTCATTTGCTTTATCACACAGTCTATATAACAGCCATTTGTGATGTGCCACTGCCTTCCTAATAATTGGACGGGGAGGGAAGGCCTAAAGACACCGTCCTCTAAGTGCCCTTTCACCCTAGACTTTGTAAGCTGCACTTATTAAAGCGAAAAGTGTTTCAATATGTGGTAAGCTTTAGGGGAAAACGTGATGGGGGTTGGGGATGGGGCCCTATTCTTCTTGCTGCTCAGCTCCTTTTGGGCGACTTGGAGTAATCCATCCCTGTTACCAGTAGGTTAGTGGTGTCATTTCCATCTGTTGGTGTTGTTAATGTACGGACAGCGGCAATTAAAACCTACCCGTATCTGATACCGCTGACCCTTCGAGAAAAATGAGGTCTCTATGAATGAATCAAGGGGTTATGTGTACAGCCAGACAGACATACAGGGGGCCATTAAGGAAATTTGACTTTCCCTTTATTTTGGTGGAAGTGGTAACCCATGTGCATAATGTGGAAGTCCACAAAACCCGCAACAGGCTACTTTGTGAATGTTTGCTGTACAGCACGTAGCTGTCATGTCAAGTGTAAGTGATGTCTTGATGACAACAAGAATATTTTTTTCCTATAAAAATATGAGCTAATCATGAAAATAATACTCAATCAGGTCAAAATCGAAATAACAATAATACCCTAATAATACACAATATTAAGTTATTACTAATTATCTGTCTTTTCCTTTCCTCAGGGCCCATTGGAGACTGAGCACCCTTGGGCCTGTCTGTCAAGTAGAGATGTTTCAAACTGTCCCTGACACGTCGTCTTACGTCAAGGTAAGACACCACCGTCTCTTCGATCAGGTAATCCTGGAGGGACTAACTGCGGTCCTTTAATTTTTTACTTAGGTTTTACTGTAAAGTTTCCCATATTTTCCAACAAGTCTAAATTGCCCAAAAAAATCCAGTCTCCAGTCTGCCTAGCCTCTTATTGAGTGTTAAAACAAGAAGCAAACCAACAATGAGCAGCTTTAATTATTTACATTAGATACATCTTATAAGAGTGCATTTTCTCTGGAATATTTTCGCAAAATTATCCAAAAAGGCTGCAGTTACGCTCATTATCGCGTTTGTTTGACGTCATGAATCTCTCTCTCTCTCT
Source organism: Lepomis gibbosus (assembly GCA_029875015.1). NCBI lineage: Eukaryota > Metazoa > Chordata > Actinopteri > Centrarchiformes > Centrarchidae > Lepomis > Lepomis gibbosus. The sequence continues at coordinate 153 of JAPMOB010218112.1, read as the reverse complement.
CTCTCTCTCTCTCTTCTCTCTCTCTCTCTCTCTCCTGAGAATGTAAATAAAGAAAACAGTGCACATCTGGTTTTCACATAAAAAACTGCATCGCGTACCATATGGCGCTGCATGAATACCTGCAACTGGGACGGGCATTGAACATATATATAT
>JAPMOB010218107.1:0-17613 GCA_029875015.1 Lepomis gibbosus | reverse complement strand
ATGCCAAGCGACAGCAACATCAAGAAGAAGGAACACGAGAAGCTTGAGAAATACCAAGGGCTGAAAGAGGAGCTAGAAAATATGTGGAAAGTCAGAACAACAGTGGTGCCAGTGGTATTCGGAGCACAAACTGGGAGAGTGGCTACAGCAGATTCCAGGTAAAATATCAGAAGTCTCTGTCCAGAAGAGTGCAGTCTTCGGAACAGCTAAGAACTGAGCAGAACCCATTTTGTTATAGAGAGAGAGCAAGAGAGAGGTAGATCAAATATTTAAAATGACATTATCTGTGATAGACCACTGTGTCCTAACAACAATAGTTCCCTCATGCACCTCAGTCCAAGATGTTGTATGCACAAAAGCAATATTACAGACCCAGATTGGCCAGGAATATTATTTCTAAATGGCTGACCAAGGATGCTGTGCTGGTTGATCACTTTATATCAAATCTGGTAAGTGATGCATAGTCTTTGTTCTCTTGTCTCCAAGACATTATGTCATTTTCACAGCAGACATTTTGGCTTGTCATGGCAGGAAAAGTATAGGTGTTACTAATAACATTAACAAAGGCTCCATTCTATTCAAATGTCCCAGTAAGTCATGACAGAGTGACAGAGAGCCAGCATGCACAATAAACATGAATTCAGCTATCATTCATTTATACTGTTTGTGTGCTTTCCCTACTGTTACAAGTCAAAATATCTTCTGAGAAAAATTCCTATTCCTGTACAACTGGTGGACTTGCTGAGTGATTGTATTGAGTGATTTTGATTATGTTATGAGTCTAAATCTGTTGTAAAAGTCAAAAACTATATCGGAGACAGGATGTAGGCTTATTACCACTCTTACGCTTATTACGGCCTAATAAAAGGTCAATTGTCTAAACAGTCAAAACTTTACTTTAACCTTTAAGAGCTACTGGTCCATATCTTCAATATCTTCAACTTGTCCCATGTCTTCACCAGGCTTCATTAGATGGTAGGGGACCTGCTGCTGCCCTCTCGTTTTTCATATAATAAACTTTGTCTAAAGAGGAGATACCATCTGAACATTATTAGATTACCACTATAAACTCTTTGAGCAGGTACCAGCCACCTACTTTGGGTACTTTCATCCGCTACAGCTCTCCAGTTTACACAACATCTGCTAGTCATGCAAGTTGAGAGTAAGGCAAGGTCAGCTACTAATTAAAAGCTAATTGTTTTTTTAGTTTTTCCTCTTTTTTTTTTGCTTGCTAAAATTGCTTCTTGGGCGTCTTGTCTTGCTCCCAGAATAACATTAGAGTTTCCACACACACTAGAACTTAAAGCAGACTAAAATATTATGCAGCTGGCAACTCACCTTTACTCTGACAGAAACATGGTTTAAATTCTTGTGATTTTTTACCCTCTTTTTTCTTCTGTGTTTGCCTGTTAACATGCAGGCTTGACTTTTTGGGGTAACTGTACAGCAACATTGATGGAGTTTGCTACATAGGCACTATAAAATGATCAAGTGTCCGTCTCTCTCTTGTTTTTATTTCCAGCTAATATTTGTTTATTTATTGCATTAATTACTTATAATTGATACTAATTGCTTGATACTGTAGAGCTAACAAAACAATTTAGCATAGGTCTTTTGAGGGCCCCCTGCAGGTTTGGGGTAGGTCCAATAATATTGTTCTAGCAAAAAAAAAGTCAGTGCCAGTGCAGTGATAAGTGAAGTAATTGAGATGCATATAAATGTGAAATTTGGGGTAAAAAGATGTTGCTCCTGTCACTGCTTTTCTAAATGGTAAGACAACATCTTCCCAAATAGCCTTTAAAAAAAATCACATCAAACATGCTAAATAGTATCACAAATCTTTTGTCTTGCAATGTGGCTAATGATTGACAACATAATTTATATTCCATAGATATCGATAGCAAATAGGTGCACTCTGCTTGGATCACTATGGCTCGCATTAGCACAGCAATAGTGACACCAGGCTGGTGCGAACATGGCAACCTCCGTGTTTACACCATCACCTCTTGTGTGACTGTCAGAATGTGATAGCAGATGCAGCAGCTGAAAGATTGAAAAAAAAAAGATTACATTTCTTATCGTGTTACGTCTGTGCCATCTGTGGTCTGACACACAAAAAAATGTTACAACAGCAGTGGGTAACTCATTTGATATGTTAGCTTTGTGGCTAGCTTTAGCTTTACCACTTCAGGTGTTACGTGTCAGTCTGCATGTTGCGGTTTATTGCCCAGACTAGATTTAGACAAGGCCTAATTTACAGTAGTTCTGTGGTTGTTTGTGTGTTTTTTAAAATTTCTGTCAGGAAACATTGGACTTAAATAAATGTGAATGTGTGTCTGAGAAAATGTCTTCTGGGCATAATGTACAATTGGCAAAGTGTGCTCTTCAGCTCCCAGTTGTAATTTTTCAACTTTTTAGCCAGGGTGGTCAACAACACAGAATAGCACAAGCACTAAATTCATGATAAGCTGTAATCAGCCTGGCGCTGAGACAGACAAGCCCTGCTAGGACGTTTGGAGGAGAAATCCAGATCAAGAGGGAGCGACTTAAGAACTCTCATCCCGTTCTAGCCACCAAGCACATTTGTTATTTGGTAAGTAGGGCTGCAATTAAAGACTATTTTCAATGTCTTTGTTGAACTTTTCAAAAGAAATTCATTAAACAGAATGTCTAAACCCTCCCAAAAAATGCCTATCAGAGCCCACTGTGGCATCTTCAGATGTTGCTCGTTTTGTATAACCAACAAACCAAACCCAAAAGGATTTACAATGATAGAGTAAAAGATCACATTTAAGTTATCTGAAAGTAGAAAACGTTTGACATTTTTACTTCATTCTACTCATAATATGATTAATTAATCAACTTTGTTGTCGCTTAATTTTTGTCATTAACTGATAAATCATTTCAGCACTTTGTAGGCTACACATACATAAACATTAAACAGTTAATTAGTGTGTCAACAGAAAACAAATGCACATATTTAGATTTTTTTTAACATTTGCTTGTTGTTTTGTCCTACGTTCTTGTAAACTGAATTGTCTACGGGTTTTGGACTATTTGTCAGCCAAAACAAGACATGGGAAGGCAGCACCTTAGGCTCAGGAAAACCAAATCAAGAAAATAATCAGCAGATTTGTTTATAATAGAAATAATCATTAATTGTAACTCCAATAAACACACAGGCACAATAACATTTTTCTTCAATTGGAGACTGTACTGAGTTTGACCCCTGTAAATAATGGCTAATTTTTAAGGCAGATGCTTTGAATTGCCATCAAACTGTGAAAGCACATTTACTAGAAAGAAATAACGTGAAAGTAATGAACTTAAAGCCACTAACGAGTCATTTCGTTCTTTATGGAACCACCAGGTCCCCTGAAGCAGCATGTATTGCAAAACAGAATCATAAAGAAGATCTTGGCTTAAAGTGTACACGGTCTGTGTCCCTGTGACTGAAATGTTATTTGGAGGTGATTATTTGATTGCAGGGTGCTGCTGACTTGCTCATTTCACTTGCGTCAGTAGCTTCTCCCTGTTGCCATAGAGATGATTATCTTTCATAACTGACACATCCCACCCTCTCCTCATATTTGATTCTACAACAGAGGATTGTAACTGTTTAAAACAGCAAGACATTCATTAATTCAGAAAATACTCTAATTAGCTTTTTTTTTTGTCAGCATGATAGAGCAATAGTAGGTAGATTTTTACGGAGGCAGAACTTAAATGAGGCTCAGAATAGAAAATGAGTTGCTGGTAGTGTTGTCAGTAGCAATATTCTTCAAGATTACAGATGCAATCTTAATCTGTCCTCTATCTCTCCTTAAATGCCCCGTTTGCTATCATAATGCCTGCTCCTCATATCTGATGGCCGTGTTGTGGTTAATAACAAGCTACGACTGCAGGAGGGAGGGGTACGTTGGGAGATAAACAAATTAACAAAGCTATTCGCAGCCCCGGCACCACCAGGGGGTATGGGAGGAGAGTAAAGAGGGCAGTAAAGAAAGAGAGGACTGCCTTGGCTAATCACAACAGGGGGCATACGCTGCAATCACTTAGGCACAGCATTATCTCTGCAATCATGCATCGTCCTATTGTTGTGCTAATTGGAAACCTTAATTTAAGACATAATATTACTGCCTCATTATTTGCTGGGTTTCTTTCCCTGAAATTAATAAACAAGTCACATACCTTGCACTAAGATCTTTAAGGACTGCCAATAATTTGAGGTGGGTATTAAGAACTGGTTCCAAACTGTCAAAAAAAAGATTTGCTACAAATCATCAATGTCATGTGTTTTTGTAAATTATTAAGAGCCACATCAAGTGTCCGAGATCTGCAGCAAGGACCTCGCTGTTACACTACTGGTCACTCTGTGCCTCCACTTAGCATGTGAGGTCAGTTACTAGCTCAGTTACATGCTGAACCATGGATGACTGCGGCAGGCAGTGTAAAGTTTGGCTGAGCATCACGAGAAAAGATGAGGATTCAGCCAAATGTAACAGCTGCGTTAAGATGATTTTCACCAAGTGGGGGATGCATTTCCAGCATTTTGAAATGTTGGGCTCGGCTTGGCACGGCTGTAAAGGAATATGCCATATTTTTTTAAATGTTGCAAATGTCTTGATTCAGTTGGCAGCATCAGCAGTATCACACTGACAGACAATACGCACTAAAGTTACCTAATGCAGGATTAAGAAAGATACAGATATGGGACAAGTTGTGGCTGTTATTGTGAATACTTACATGTAGGACTACAACCAAGGACTAATAATCATTTGGTCTTTAAATATATTATTCAATCAAATAGCTTTTTTTTTGTCTAACCACATTTACCTTAGCATTAGCAAACCATTATACATGAAAAAAGAAAACAAAATCAAACATCTATTGTTATTTACAACTAGTACAGCAGAATAGCCTGTAGAGGATGACTATATTTGGAATAAGGGATAATTCATCACCATATTTTAAACACTAAATTTTATTTCTTAAATTTCTTTTTATATTTTTTTTTATGATAATATGAATTCATCTTCAATAAGAACCCGATTTAATGAGAGACAGACTCAAAATCAATATACAGAAAATGACAGAAGGGCTATTATTTAATGAAGATGAAAAAGCGCAAAACTACTGGAGGGAGAACTCTTTTCCCCCTTCCTGTCAGTGGCTGTTAATTAATTCATTAAAATTACTGAATTATTATGTAATGAGAGAACCTAATCATCTGGTGGCCCATGTCTCAACCTCTCCCCTAGACAAAGACATTAAGTCCATGACCACTATAATCTTGCTATTTGAATATCTTTGATTTACAGGCTAACATATCATTTATGCTTACATCCCATACATCTCGGTGCAGTTGCCATGGTGATGTCAACATGAAGATCGATCATTGCCAAGCAGGAGTGGAGCATGACACCAATTAAAAGGTGATGTCGTCTCCAAGTCATCACTCACACTCCTCACTAATGCACTAATTACCGGGGCTGGGACATTAATGGAATAGCATGGTTCAGCCTGGGGATTAATCTGCATGGATTCGCCAGCGTGCGTGTGTGTGTGTGATGTCTGTCTGTGATGTGCGTGCATGTATGTGTGTGTGATTAATGCAAACCCCCGCCTGCTCCGGCGTGACCTTGAGCACCACCACGGGAGAGAAATGAACCGGCTGGGTGGAGAGTTGGGATGTCTGCACTTGGGGCGGTGGAGGGGAGAGGATGTGCTGAGGTGGAGGGCCGGGCCAAGGTTGAGGATGAACAGGGAATTGGTGCAATCGGAGGGGATCAATGAATAAATTTGGTGTCTGACTTTGAGAAACTCTGCTGATGATCTTCCAGACTGAAGAACAAGTCCAGAAACTTTCTTGATTTTAAAGATCCAAATTATTTCTAAATTAATATCAGTCATAACACTGGAGTTAATCAGCCTTTCATTATCATTATCTGCATATAGTGAGCGGTGAAGTATTCAGATCGCAAAACTGCTTCTAAAGTGATTTTTAAAAAATAAAAAAAGTGACCCCAACTTAAAACAAATGAGACAAAGTTAAATATTTAATAAGCAAATAAAAATTATAGAAACATTATAAAAAGCCCAGACAAAAAGGCCATAAGCTAAAATGAACCTGGATTTATCAATATAATAAAAACAAGGCTGAAACAAGTAAAAATAAGTAATAAGGTGTGTGTGTGTGTGTGTGTGTGTTTATGTTTGTGTAGCTGTGGGTGTACGTGAGAGACACAAATACAGAGTTTCTTACTGTATGGACATATTAATCACAGAATAATCACCAGTTTTGTGCGCTTTGGTCCAGGACAGCTAATTTACAATTTAAAATATCCTACAGAGGGTCACATTTGGAATACATTACCTGCTGTTTTAAAAGCAAAGTAAAATTTTTCAGCAGTCCATCTCTGTTCCCTATTGATCTTCTCTTCTGTTTTTTTCTGTCTTTTTTTGTACCTTTGTTTTATTTTACCCTTTAAAGTCGGCTACATTTTGTATGTAAAAAAAACTCTGTTGGAGTTTGTTTCTCTATTTTTTATTGATTCTTTTTTGAATTAATTAGGCAGTCTCTTGTCAAGCCTCCCAATTTCCTGGCCCCTCTAGCGATCTGTTTTGAAAATGTTGATTCTTTTAAAATAAAATCAGAGCAAACAAAAGCAAATCTTGTTGTACACCTACACACTATGTGCGCGCTGGATGGTTGACGGGTACTCTAACTCACCGATGACATATGTGAGCAGCAGGGCCAGGGTGAGAGTAAGCAGCGACGCCGACAGGGCTGTACACTTCCAGTTGCAGCAGCGGTGAGGCTTGTTGAAGGTAAACAGTGGTCTGGTCACGCTGCTGCGAGGGAGAGGCCGGGGTGGAGGGGAGTACACGGTCCCAGATGTCAGGGGGTAACCCTGCCCCGCCCCTGACAGTAGAGCTGATGAACCAGAGCCATGCTTGAACAGGAAGTGTCTACAGGAGAAAGACAAAGAAGAAATTTTATTCTAACCTGCAATTGACAATTGACCCCCCCCCCCGGCACTTAAAGTTGCTAGGCTTGTCAATTTGCTTGGCGCGTATGCATTTTACAGTGTAAATGATGGAAGATTTACCACTCAAAGTTCATAGTAATTTTGGAAACAATGGGTTCTTGATTTCAGACAGAGGCAGACAAAAGCAGGCCTCTCATTTCTTGCCAGCAACCGTTGATTTTGTCAGCTGAAATGACAACAGTCGCTGGCAGATTTACGCAGCTTTGGCTAGCTAGCTAATTAAGCTAAGGTTAGCTCCGGGAGTTATTTGAAAGCTTGAAAACACTGTCTCCGGCTGCAGACTCATTTTAAAAGGAGAGTGTTGTAACATGACTACATAGATTATACTGTGCTCAAAGACATGAGGCAAAAAGTCAGCATCCTCACCAGATAATGAACTGTAGAAGACAGGGAACTAAACTAAGGATTTTTCTTGTATTGCAGTTTGTCCTAACAGGATTATAAACATGAGACAATGGAAACAATGTTAGATTGTTATTTCGTTCCCTGTCTGGCTGTTTAGCCTCCTTGTGCAAAAAAAGTATGCTTTCACTTTTAACATTACAAGAAAAAAGGCTCAGATGATGTGTTTGGCAAACGTAATGCTATCTGTGGGCGTTGGCTTTGCTCACTGGAGTGTAAACTTCCCCAAATCCAATAAAAGGCAGGACAGAGCTTCTTATATTACTCTAAACTCTGAAATACTACACACTGGATGTGCTTGACATGAAATGGGCTTTTTTTAACATAACATGTAACTATACAACCTATTGCAGTTATTTAATAATATGGTCCTTGGCCTTGGGAGTAGAGTTGCCAACCGTCCCGTAAAATCAGGAATCGCCCTGTAACTGGAAACTAAAAGACCTGTTCCATATTGAACTGATGCGGCACACGCTTTGTTTTTAGTATTTTTTAGAATCCATTCGGTGCAAGTCTATGGGAAGTTAGGTTACAGGTTCGACTTTTAAGACAGCGTGATTTGAATGAGACAGAAGGAAACCGTCCTGCTCTGATCGTTCCCTCTCCCCCTGCTCTCTCCCTCAGCCTGTCTGTCATGTCATGTTCAACCACCCAAACAGAATAATCAGAGCACTCACATAAGAATGTAGTACTAGCAGGACAAATACTTGGACAAATTATATACATAATAACAGTAATATGACACCCCCCCACCTCCCCCTCCATTCCAGGAAGTCAGCAACCCTACTTGGGAGTAACTACTGTAGTAGCTGACATTAGGTAACACACTGCTATTTACTCAATTTCTCACTCACTATTTCTTCAGCCCTATGCACACCACTTTGGCATGTGGAGAAATACAAGTTTTACGGTTGCTAAGCTTTGATTGATGATTGGACAATCGTTCTTTGGGGGATGGGCTTAGTGGAAGAACATTTAATTGCTGTTCTAATCTTATGAGGAGGGAGTCGTTACGCATTCTGTGTCCCACAAACTACTTTCCACCTCTGGGACTGCTGTTTTTGTGTTTCTAAAGTAAATTATAGTATGAATTTGGAAACAATCAAAGTTACAGGGCAAGCCTATCTGGGACAGTGGTTCAATCCTTCACCAATTAGCTTAGCACAGCACAGACATCATCTTTTCTTAGGTATCTAGTATCTTATTCTGATTGTATTTATGCAAATCTGCACTCAGTGGAATTCAGTTTCACTCTGAAGTACGCCTGACTGAAACTCATTTAAAGGGCCCCCAAGGTGGGAGATTTTAGAGAAGACCCCTTTCCTGCTCTTTTTTTAATGATTAATACAGGCTGGCTCAGTATTCAGATGTCAGACTGTTCTACTTTGCCACTGCATAAAGATGCAGTCCTCCTAAACCTTACCTGGTTGAAAAACCTCTTTTCACTGTCTAGAACTACGCAATTCAGTTAAATATCTTAATATCCCACATATGTGGCTACATTTCTGTGCTTTTAATTTACGTGGTCTCTTAAACTTGTAAGTAATGCATCATCAAAGATTAATCCAAAAAGCTAAAATCAAGGGCGAAAAGTAGACAAAGGAAGTCCCCAAGCGCTGCGATTCCACTTGCAATTTATATTATGTTCCACTATAAATTGTGGGGGGAGCAATATGTGGCAAATGTGAAACAGATTATTCACAGTTAGTGCACTATAAACAGTTAAACAATAGAAAATAGTCACAAACTGTATGCATTATTTCCACAGCACACTACAGATACGGTATAAGCCACAGAATATGAAACTATAAGCCCAGTCCTAGTCCTTCATCAGAGAAGAAGCCCAAATTTGACAAAGTGCCTCTCTGGTACAAGGTTACGAGCAGCTACTGTAATGCAGAGCAGCATTGAAGAGAATGAAAAAGCCCTGGCAGCCGCGGATCAATGACTTACCTATTCCTTTTTTGACTCATCAAAGTGACTACTTAAGTTATACTGCTGTATTAGTTAAACGGAGATGGGGTTCATTTTCATTTTGAAAAAGAGGGAGTTAGATGGTGATGATAGCGAACTAAGCTGAAGGCCAATTAATCTAGGTAGCATTTCATCTATATTGTGTTTGGATAATTGAGGGCGAGGGTTGGAGGGTGTCAGACGAGGACGCAGAAATATGGGGGATAGGAAATTATTCAATTTGGAAAACTGGATCTGGGCAGGCAATTATAAGCACTTCCAGCTTGTTCTGGCCATATTGACTTCCATCAAAAAATGAACAAAGTCTGTTGTTGTGAGGAAACAAATAATGGTTATATTGGAGAAAACATCAGAGGCAAAAACAGCTATGACTTATTGTTTTTTTCCCTGCAGTGGGTGTGTGTATTTTCCATAACAAAAAAAATATCCTGGAGCTCCTGGTATTCTCTGACAGCAATGATTGCCCCAGGTTACTTTGTGCTCTCCGAGGGTTAATACTGATGCTGTGAGTGCGATGTGTCAGGCTTAGCTTGCTAGAGTGTTCTTCTGTCCGTGCAGAGAAGGGTGTGAGGTCGCAGGCTGCTGGAAGGACTGTGGTCTCTGAAGGGGGCTCTCAGAGGATAGGCCATTAAAGTGGGGCGAGACAGCAGACTGACAGTGTCTTTGGACACCAGACTGCCCCCGCCCCATACCTCGTCCATTTGCCCTCATACACGGCAAAAACACATCCATCTTCCCAAGTAATTTAGTCTCATATTCAGCCTTGAAGATGGATTTCACTTTTAAAAAAAGAAAAAAATTCTTCCGGTGGGGTGAAAGTTTCAAGAATTTTCTAAAACTGAGTTTGGGTATCATGATGCATGACAGAATAAAGCAGATCACAGCATTTGTGTCATGCAAATTACTTCAAGGAAATACTCGAAACAATGATTTGCATAAGAAACTGGTGAAATTATCCCAAGGCAAGGCACAGCGAGTTTATTTCTATAGGACTTTTCAAACATAGAAGCAAATTATACTGCTTTACACAAGGCAAAGCATGCACTAGAGCAATATAACAACAATAACAGTAACAAAAAAGAAGAAAAATAAAATCAGAGTAAAATGAAAAACATCTCACCGCAATGACTCTTTTGTAGGCGTCAATAACAGACTGAATTTGGGGTAAGATGGATATTTTTTGATATTTAATTGTCTTTCTGTCCATTTTAATGTCCTTATTTACTCTTTAAAAAATCATTTTGCCAGTCATCTGTAATCTCTTTCTTATGTGTTTCTCTCTTTCTGCCTGTCTATAATGTGGCTGTGTTTAAGATGAGAGACAGATAACATCCATCCTTCCCTGTCTGCCTCCCGTCCTCTCTCCATCCATCCATCCAGCGTCTGCTGAAGGCTGTGAGTCAGATGGGGGACACAGGAGGCTGCACACGGAGCAACCACACACCTAAGGGTCAATGGTAGTTCAACTCTGAAAGGCCAGAAATAAACTTAGGACAAACGCACACACACAAGCACATAGAGGAACATAGCTCGGCTCAGGGATGCCCAGACAAGACAAGCATACACAAAAAGATGTCAAGTTCAGGTGAGCATTTTCACATTTTCTGAGGCCAGTACGCAGGTCGAGTCCACTGTGGTGCTTTTATTGCTCTGCTGAAGGTGTATTAGCACAAAAGGGATCAGAATCCAGCTAAGGAAATTGCATTTGTCAACACATGTGGAACTTGTGTCTTCTTGTGTGGTGCTTTTGAAAATGCTTCACTGTTCTTCCTGGCTCCCTGCCTTTGATCTTCTCAGACAACATCCAGGGGCGACGCCCAGGAAGCTTTGAATTCATATCAGAGGGCAGATTTCCCCCGAGTCAGGAAGAAAATGAGAGTTGCCGCTCTCCAGGAGGTCGGAGTCTACGGCCCAAGGGCTGTCTTTACCTGGATATGTGTGAATTACCATGCATGTGGATGGAGGCCAATGTGCACGGGGCACAGGTACATGAAGATATACAGTGCGTGCGTGTGTGTATAAAAGTTTATTTCAGTGTGTAGCAGCACATGCACAGTGTGCTACTGAAGTAGTATCACTTCTTAGCGATAAGAGGAAGGAGAGAAGGCAGTACCAACATTTGCTATGCCTCTTAACAGACCTAGTGTGAGACCCAGTCAGATATATTGAATATCCATATCTGCATCCTTCCACTTACACAAGTTGGCCTCACCAGAAATATAACAGATATGCAGCTGAAAAGGAAATCTATGCACACTTCAAACAGTCTTAATCTCTGCTGACGCAAAGTCAATACACTTCGATACAGATTCATCAAACACACGTCGGAGAAACTAGAAGTGCACTTGACAACAAGAGATATTGTGCACATTTTTTGCCATTTTATTAAGGTCATAGCATCACTTATAATTCCATTGGCATGAGCCCCCATGTCAGGTTTATAAATACTTGATAAATCTTTAATCGCATGCCTGAGATTGAGCTGATAACAGCGGCATCAGGGTAAGAGCAGAAATATGAAATCATTAGATTAGCCGTGTATCTGAGAATGTGAAAGAAGAGAGAGAGGAGAGTGCTTGAATATTAAATCCAACCCAAAACAGTTAAGCAGTGAAGACAGCCATTTTTTTGCCTTGCCCCCACCAAAAGCCAGATAGAAAAGAGCCAATAATATCTGAATTATGTTATGGAGGGATACTATTCTATTGACTATGAATATGATTACATTTTATGGCTCAGAACTAATAGCGCACTATCAAATGAAACTTATTTGACTATAAACTCCCAAATGCAAAAATGTATTACTACAAAAAGGCACCATCCAATATACTAAGCCACTGCGGAAATTGTGTTTTATAATCACATGTCTCTTTGGGAGAGAGTTCTTTATGTTCAGCAAATATTGTTTGAGCGATTTCACACACACAAAAAGTGTGAATTTTGTTTATGTCGGATTTTCATTTAAAGCAAATAGATAATGTAATTACAATGCACTTCTGACAAGTCTTTTACATTGACAGTCATGTCTGGCCAATGATTAATTTAAATTGTCACTGAATCTAATTTTATTCTTCCCTTCCTTTAAATGAGGTAAGATCTAATTATGGCCTAATGCATAACTTATTAAAATCTCTTCTTCTGGTGTGGCGGCCTGCCAATCTCATCCTCAGTCATAATACCAGAATTCAGCTGCTGCATCGTGCTCTCATTAAACATGCAAACATATTCTTATGCACCTTGCTGCTTCTTCTCGAAAAGCAGTCTCACAAATGAGGATCTCCTAAATAATTCTCTGATCAATTATTACTTATGCAGCAAGCAAATGCCTAATTCTGTTTGATGGGACGAAATTCCAGTGGCTCGTCTGCAAGCATTTGCAAAAAAATAATCTGGGATTCTACACTTGGAAGTGGAATCACAAAGTGTTCCTGAAAAGAGAAGGCCCACTCTACCTTTCTTTTACAAAGTATAACTCAGATAGTGGTCTCCTGGTAAATCTGTCTTCAGTGGGGTATGACAATGAAAATAATCCCAATAAACCTGTGAGATTCGTTATGACTTTGATGGTGTGCAAAGTCCTGTAATAATACCCAGGAGGCCTGCGTGGTGTTCCACTTTCTCCTCTCTACATGTTCAAAACATGTCCATCCTAACAAATCCTTTAGTCCAACATTCATTCTTAATCATTTTTCTAAGAAATTGTTGAAGTCTGCCAACTCACACTCCTGATGAAAGAATTTTCGTTAATCTAATGATCCTCATTTCTGAGATTAAAGAAATGTCTTTAATCAAGTAACATTATGTTGAAGTAGGGCAATTTGCCTTGAAGATGTTTTTAGTTGAAGGCTTTCCTTGCAAAATGACACAAACACTGTTTTTGACTGAAAGCATTTTGGATCGAAGCCCTTTATTTGTTCCAAATTCCCGGCTCTTTTTGTTGACTGAATTATTTTTTTTAATAGTACAAAAAAAAAAACTGCATTATGAGGGACTTTTGTGTTGCATTCTCTCACCTGGTCTCTAGGGGAATGTTGCTGTTGAGCACCCAGCTGTTGTGAAGCTGTGCCTGGTCTGTGCTCGAGCTTGTGTCTGCCCCCTGGTTGCCCTGGTTGGCCTGGCACCGCGTTGGCATGGTCTTCCTCTGCAGGCTGACTTGAGTGTAGGGTGCCGGGCGGGCACAAGTGCAGGCGTGGGGCGGAGGGGGAGGCGGGGGCAGCGGGCGAAATGTGAATTGACCACCTGGACTGCTGGGCAGCTCTGCGCAGAGAGAAGCACAGGAAGGAGGAGGAGGGAGGGGAGAAATAAACATAGGTTTATTAGGAGCGCAGTACCATAAATTACAAATAAATGTGGCGTGTTAGTTGACAGTTTATTGTTATTATACTGATTGAGGGACATAAATCAGCTTGAAAACTGTGCCTGTCCAGCGCCATCCCTTCCTACCTGCTTTGATACACTTCCAGCAGCCCTATAAATAGGTTCTTGGCTGGCTGCAACATTGAGCAGTCTTTAAAGAGCTAACAGCTCTGGCTTAATCTGCACCCGCCAGCCCAAACTACCCATGTGATGTTTATTATGAGATCTGTAGCTCGACGGAATGAGCTAGCCAGCTGTAACTCCCTCACACTGGTAACCTCAGGGTCTAGCTAGAGCTCTTTCTATCCATCATTTATCATTCTCTTTCGCTATAACTCTGCCTCTCCCCGTCTCTTCCCCCCTGCTGCTTTCTCTCCCTTTTCAGTCTGTCTTCTGAAAGCGAGTGTAGACTAATTACAGTTTTGCCAAATGAAATGTGTATGCATATGTTTAATGTGTAAATGTGTGTCTATGCATACAACTGCAAAATGAATCTGGTTTGCATGTATTTCCATGTGTGCGGACACCTGTGCGTGTGTGTGTGTGTCGGTATGTATTCATGAGTGTACATCAAGCATCCTAGGACATTAGTTATCAGTGTTTAGGGGGGCAGCTCATGCTGTATGGTTGCAGCATGGTTCTATGAACACGGCAAATCCCTCGTCCCAAAAGGCCAGTTCCATCCAGCTGTATTGACAATGAACGTAACATTAGCTTCAAACCCGTTGTAAGGGACAAAGAAGTTCAGAATCTGGTAGACAGACAATATTGGCTCTCAACTCTATTTGCTGCCAAAATGTCAGCAATAATTTAACATCCAGAAATGAAGCCCACCTGGGAGATCACCACAGTCTTCACTATTTGCGTGTTATACAGACAACACCAGAGAACAGAGTTTTGCCAGATTCTTTTGATTCTTGCCAGATGAAAACTGAGAAAAGTAAGGAATAAAAAGAGTCTTGTTTCAGTTCTCTATTGTTGCTATTGCCAACATAAAAAAACAGCATATTACTGGAATCTGTACTTAAGCCACTGTTATGTCTAAAATTGAGGCAACATCTTTTCCAAATATTGCAGGGAAACAGTAATGGAACGTGTTATCATCAACATTTACATAATACTAAATCTGTGCACATGCACTGACATTTTAAGCAATCTTAAAAATCAGACAAGTAAGCCAATACGCAATGTCATATCCACCAATGTCCCCACATCAGGTTTTACGACTTTCAGCTGTTGGATATTCGCATTTACAAGATATATATTGTAGTAGTGCTGTAGGAATGCTATGGCAGGACAAGAACAGTTCTGTAAATGGTCTATAAACATTTCCACAGTAATATTTCCATGATGCCATCTGTCCAGCTGAAATGGCATTTTGAACATTGTTACAGTAGTACTTATGATGTTTCCTGTGCTTGTGCGTGTATATATCTCTCCATATTTGATATCAGTATTTCCAAAATGGCTGTGTAAATTCTGTCAAAATGCTCTTTGAACAAATGACAAGTTTTTCATCTTCCAAGACACATTGCTTGTTATTGATCTTCCAACATGGCTGTATTGTCTTTGTCACATTTCCAAAGCTTGTGAGGAACTATTTGTCACCATTCTCCGCATACTGACACAATGAAATCTCATCCTTACTCATGACAACCCTTTACTCACATCACATGTTTATTTCATGGTTTCACATAAACATGCAGGGGTTTCTAACTGAACTCCCACCATTGTTATTTATTGCTCTTGGCCATCTGCAGTGTTGCACATTTCACACTCACACATAAAATGTGATATTTTTAGCATGTTGAACATGCTTCTGTCGAATAGCAACAGCTAAAACTGTGTGTCAACTTGTAGTTAATGAATGTTCTTAACCAGTGGATGTGTCATATTTAGACACACCAGTCAGTACAAACCTTAATAACAGATTTTCTCCTGAGAAATTACATACATACAGCCTGCTTGTTTTCACCACACTAAGTCACTAGGCAATTTCAACAGCTAATCAGACTATGCTGAAAGTGACTCTATATAAGAGCTGGTAAAATGACAGGAAATGTATTTGTGTCATCACCTGGAGGTGCTGTTTAGTCTAATCTAATGGATTTGGAAAATGGAAGTTATTTTTGTCTGAACCACCTCTGAGTATTAAAAATTACATGCTTAGGGAAAACTGACAGCACATTTTTAGAGCAGTACTGCATTGTGTGTAATTGTAATGCACCAGGAGCTTTAAAGTGGTGCTTCAGTTTCTGATTCATCGGTAACTGGGAGTCCTTTGAGTCCAGCCAGAAATCCCTTACTTTCAGCTTTTTTTGGGAGGTAGATGTTTTTAGCATTTGTTACAAAGACATATATTTTTTGTTTAAAAAAAGAAGTCACATGCAGTGCATTTCCAGAGCTGAGCACTCCAGCGGGCAACTTGCTCTCAGGTTGCGCTTGAGGCACTAAATCAACTTTAGACTTGACTTGAATATGACTTTGTTGACTTCAGACTTGACTCTGACTTAGTTACACTGTAATGACTTGACGATATGCGGCATTCAGAAATTGTAAATCCACTTTGAAAGCACAATTTTGATTTCTACAATGCTGCCAAATTCAATTTCACATAACAGTGTGCACCTGTCGGCCACAGGATTGTCTCTGGATCAAAATACATAAACAGTATTGTCAGCTCTTTTTAATACAAATATTAATGCTTGCTCTAAATGGCACTAACACAGGTGGAGGATATACTCAGGGCCTCTACTTTTGTAAATGTAGCTACCACAGTGTGACAATGCTTCGTTACAAGCAGAAGTCCTGCAGTGAAAATTGTACGTATTATCAAGTAAAGTAAAAGCACTTATTATGCAGAATTGCCCTTTTCAGATAGTTCATAGATGAAATTAAAGAAAATGCTAAATCCGAGACTTCCCATAATGCAGCTCAATAGCATTTTACGTTTGACTTCCCCTGTATGGTAAGAAGCAAGCAAAGAAAACCCTGATAACATTATTGGGGTTATTTGCTCAAACTCTATGAGGGTCCTCCAGAGCCAAGATACAACTGATCTTCATGAGTAATAGGAATGAAGGTGCCTCTGTAAGTGAAGTAAAACAAAATCAATTTTAAAACTGTTTCATTTGTAATTGTGTGTGTGTGTGTGTGTGTGTGTGTGTGTGTGTGTGTATATATATGTATATATATATATATATATAAGTGCTGGGCAATAATTCAATTGAATAGTGAATTCTAAAGTATTTAATTTAAATGTACTGCTATTTTACACAAAAGTGCAATAACGTGGTTTGCAAACGCTTTAAACAAATACGGTGCTTTTTACCAGCAGTATTCCCTTTACACAGTAGCAATAAAATATTTCTTGTAAATCTCAACTTAAACATTAATGTAATCAATTCAAATATAAAACCAAAGCTATTTGCCACTGACAGGGCATTACCTTTTATTTAGCTTGTTAAACCAAGTTAGTCCAGAGTCACGATCATACACAACAGGCACCTTCTGGGCAACAGGTTACAATATATAAATCTGTTTTCCTGTTGTTGTTTTTTTTTTGAACAGGTATCAGCAGAGTTAGGTGAAGTGGTCGCGTCATGCACACACCAGCCGGCTGCCGAAGTTGAATTCTCTTGAACTTTTTGTACGCGACGCGTAGCACAAATCATTGAAAGAGAGACTGACCTCGCTGTTTGTGAGTTTCCAGAATCTATTGCTGTTTAATAAAGAGGACATCAACAGGAGGGATCTATCTATCTATCTATCTATCTATCTATCTATCTATCTATCTATCTATCTATCTATCTATCTATCTATCTATCTA
>JAPMOB010218105.1:7464-24593 GCA_029875015.1 Lepomis gibbosus | reverse complement strand
TAGCCATGGTAACAGATGTTTTGCCACTCAGTCCAGTGTGTTCCGGAAGGGGAAGTGACATCAACGCATACCCTCTATTAAGACGCAGTTTGTCTAGGGAGCGTATTTATAGCATTATAAATAAATATTTAAGTTCCTTAACTAGACTTGATTGTGGCAGTGTAAAAAGTACATGAACTTCTATTTTCTTGGTTGATTAATCAGTTAATAAAATTAGAAAACTATTTAGGCTTTAAACTGTGCTCAGTGATCATTGAAGGATAGGCAAAAATAAGCCATTTTCAGTTAATTGTGTGATTTATTTTGTGTGCAATGGATTGTTGTAACACATGATAATTCTGTCAATTGCACATTGACATTGAATTTCACAACATGTATTTGTATAAAGTAACCTTTACCATATTCACACAAAATGTCATGCTTTGTACATTACAATGTAAACTGAAATAAACTAAACAATTCTGTTCTTTAATAGCTTTAATAATTTATCCTATAAACATGCTGGGTCTGCAACTAGAGATTACTTATTTTATTACTCATATTAATCATTGAGTCTATAAAATATACAATTTCTCAGAGCCTTAGTTGGCTTCTTTAAACTGTTTGTTTTGTCTGACAGATAAAAAGTCATCATTAGCAATTTATTTTCTGTCTGTTTGGCTAACTAATTGTTTCAGCTCTAAAATAGGCCAACCGTTTACAGATTACAACTTTACCAATTCATTATAAAGTGAATTCTGTGTAGTGCACAGTAGTGCACACACAGTCTACTCAGTGAGTCCAGGTCAGTACTGTAATGTTTTCTCCTGGAGTGTTAACATGTCTACGTCCATTGAGAAAGCCAATGCACGAACGCTGACAGGGAGCTGATTGGCCATTAGCTAATGAATTGGATTGGCCTTTTTGCATCACATCATCTCTGTGCCAAGATGTTGAGACGGATGGGGAAGCTGGATGAGGACTGGTGTATGTGTGTCTAACCTGTAGGGTATCCTTTGTGCTGAAACCTCACCAAGTGAAAAATAACCCTTTTTTTTTTATTGTCATTTATGAGCTATTCTAAACACTGGTACAGATTTGTCTGCACTCAGATTTAACAGTCAGGCTCTACTTTGCGCTAAATGATAGTCTTGATGATGACTTGATTTAGTTTCTGCATTCTTTGATGAATTACGCTGTCAGTTTTATTTTGCTATGCTCGGCTATCCAAGTATGGCTGCTGACTATCAAGTGATAGCACAGTTCTCCTAATAAGTACCAAGGTAAAGGTCGCTTGCCTCGCAGTTTTGCTTTGAAAGATGTTGTCAGCTGATTACTAAACAGCAGGTTCCATTAACACAGTCCTGGATGATTGAGAGACGAATCAAAGCCAAATTACTCAGCACTTTTGGCTCCCCTGTCATCATGTGGGATGTTTATTTTACACCCTGACAAACCACACAACACTGCTCTCTTGGAAAAGGGTGGAGAATCTTAGCAAAGCAAGGCACATATCCGTCTTCTCCACATCACGTTCTGTCAGCACAGAAGCAATGGTAGCAGTTAACGTTGACTATTTCCTTCTGTAAGTTGACTTACGGCGACCTGCACAGCTGCTTTTATCTCATCCATCCATCCATGTTGCCATTTTTGGGCTGTGCCGCAGGAAGTAGACATTCCTGCTCTTAATCTCATATAAAGCTCTGATTGGCTCAGTTGTTTTTCCAACTGCGTAAACAGCCATCAATGAGCAACAACACCAGAGCTATTTGATTCAGATGTCTGGACCCAGGCTAGGAAACTTCTTGCTCAAACTTGGTATGTCACTGTTCTCACACTGGTAAAGAAAAACTAACAAAAAAAAGGGGATACAATAAGTTTTATCATCGGAAGCATTTTTGTTTTGCTGAGTCAGTGCTGAGATGTGTCAGTGGTTAGTTTCCTAGCCTGCATGCATGCGTGTGGCAGCTGTGTTTACTGTGTCAGTCGCAGCATTAAGCTATTACCATTTATTGATTTTCATGGATGGCCAAGGCTGCGTGTTTGTTAGTAACCTGATCTCAATGAATGGGGAATGGCACACTCTCACAATCAACAATCCCCGACTGACTTTGCGCCCATCTGCCTGTTTTTCTCATTGTTTGTTTTGCTGTGTAAAGCTTCATTTGCATTTTAGTATAAAATCATCAAGTGACTTGTAATAGCACTTTGTCTGTCTGTGGGTTTAACATGTTTTCTACTCTCTTGTCTTGTAGGAAAACTCTTACTTGCATGTTTTATTTTTAGTGATTTGAAACAACAAAAAGCTAGAAAATCATCGTATTTTAGAAGCTGCAACCAGGAAATGTTTAATCTTGGGCAGTTAATTGATTATCACTTGTCACTTTACCCTGTTCTTCTCTTTTCATTCTCTCGGTCTCTCTCCCAGTTTTTTAATAATCATAAATGTTGCTATTAAGCAGATTATATGAGGCCTGTGAGTAAATAAAGGACTTGGTCTTGTGTTTGTCAAAGCATCTGTACTCCCCTGTAACAGCAGAATTGATAACAACAGACAGGAGTTGTGGTCAAATTCCCGAAAGACCACTTAGAGATTAATATCTGAGCAGAGAGGAGCTGAAGAGGATGTAAGTGTGTGTAAAAGGCTGTACCTTTTATGATATAGCGAATTTAACCTCACTGTTTTTCAATTAGGTGAGCAGTGTCTATCTTGTATTTGATACATGCTTTTAGGAGAAGGTTTGAGTGCATTGTTTGGGAAAATTGAGTGTGGAAATTCAGAATGTATTAGGCTAAACTTCTGAGGGCCAATCAGGGAAAAACGAGGTGCAATGGGGAAATGACACTCGGAGTAAAGATGGAGTCTGAAAGAAAAGTAGAAGATGAGGTGATGCATTAATGAGGAAGTGATGACAAAGGTGCAAAGCAGAAGAGGGAGGGGTGGAGGGTGGTAAGGTGATGGAGAAGTGGAAGATGTGAACTGGAAAAGAGGGAGTGCAGAAAAAGAGAGGCAGAAGCTGTGTTTTTATCCAGCTGTCGTGCAAGATCTCAATCAAATGTTTGAAGAAGGAAATAAATTACAGGAACCGGATGCATCTTCATCAGCTGGGGAGCAAAATGATAATAAACATACCGAAATTGTAAAATCCCATGTCAGGTCGCTTTGCATACTTGACAGCATGGTATAAGGGAATGTAGCGGTACAGAAAATTCTCAGTTTCAGGGTCTGTTTTCAGTAGAGCAAGGAAAAATAAAAATTAAGTTAATGTTAAGATAAAAAATTTTAATTCAGTCGATATCGATAATTATCACAATAAATGTCAAATGATTATTTCTTAACACATTATTCTGATTATTATATTATGATTATTTATAAACTTTTCTTTATGGTCAGAACAAACACTTGATGCCAAACAGGGGATCAGTAAACAAATTTGAGGTAGAACATTCAGAAAAATGTTGGAATATAAATGGTCAATTGATGATGTTCTGACCTGCAATCTAATGACTTGAAAAAAGAATTGGCCCAATGTCAGACTTATTTGCCAACCCCTGCTCTAGAATATCCGTTCCACTCATGAGAGAAGTCGACATAAACCAAGTATGGACTATTTTTTTGTAATTGTTTGTTTCAAAGGGCGTACCGAACCGAGGAAGTCACATAGCGAACCAAACATCCTGCAGGAACTGTTAAGAGCTGAAACGATTAGTCGATTCATTAAGTAGTTGATCAGCAGCTAGTTTGATAATCGGTTAATCATTTAAGTCATTTTTCAAATAAAAGTGCCAAACATTTACTGGTTCCAGCTTCTCTATTGTTAAGATTGCATTTCTTTGTCTAATGTGACGGTTTGCTAAACTGTTTGTTGACTGTTGGTAAAAGAAAACATTTGAAGATGTCACTTCAGGTTTCAGGAAATGGTGACGTTCACTACTACCACTTTACCAATTTGTGACATTTAACTGGCATCCCAAAATATGTTAGAGAGTGTTTGCTTGGTTTTAATTTTCTTTTTGCAGCCTGAACATTATTGTGTAAATCTAAATAAATCGTAACTTCTTTATTGAATTTGATAGATTTGATACCTTATTTTAATAATTATAAAAAGTGATGATAGAAACAGAGAGACGGATTAAAAAAAAAAAAGACATTTAATTAAATAAGGCTCGAAATAATGTTGAAAACTAACTTTCATTATACATTAATCTGCCAATATTGTGCAGGCGTCAGCAAAAGAGACGGAGAGTTTGAGAAGTATAATATGTTCCCTGTATAATTTACATTCCATTTTCACTTTCTGTGAAAAGTGTGTGTGTGTGTGTGGTCAATAATACTGACAAATGATCCATGCCTTCCCTAAATATCCTCCCCAGCAGCGAGGGAATACATGAAAGCAGAGTTGTGGGGGGTTTTAAAGGCTGTAAACTGCAGTTTCATTATCAAAGCAGCCTGAAAATGTTGGTGGTACAAATTACATTCCTGCCTTTTTTTTCCTGTTTCTACTATTAATACTTTGTACAAAGTAGAGCTGCGAAGAATAATCGATTAGTTGTCAACTATTAAAATATTGGTTAACTATTTTGATATAATATTTTGCTTGCTTTAAACAATTGTTAAAGAAAAATTCCATTATCGAAAGTGCTATTTTTTTGCTATTTTCGGCGGATTAATTTCGGTGGCCAAACATTTGGTGCATCCCTAATCTAGTGTATATATTTTTTCAGATAATATTGAGTAGCTCAAAGGGAACTACAGACTTTGTGAATTTAAAGAAAACTAACAACACTAATAACAGTCGCACAGAGAGAATTAAAAAGCTCAGCATGGTTCCCACTGTCAAACCACACGCCACCTCTTCTGTGGCGGTGTGTGCACGGTCTGCATCAATGACTGTCACACACTGTAGCACAGACCTGTGCACAGCATTCAGGCCGGCCACTCTTTAAGCCTACCAAAGCAGGAAAAGCTGCATATCGTTCTTAAGACATTGACTATGTACATCACATGTGTTATTCTACTTGTTTCCTCATTATTATCATCTTTAAAATTATGTGTGTGTGTTTATAGGAGACAAAAATATAAGAAGTGATGTAGTCTTTAGATTAACAGATGGAAGGTGGTGATCCTTTTTCTAGATAGAGTGCCTGTTCAGATTTCAAGCATAGCCAAAATGGATATGTTTTCTTTTTCATTTTAGTGTTGACTGTGTCTCAGCTCTGTATGTGCTTCTTATTTCTATTTGTTTAGCTTGTCTTTTGCTTCCATGTCTTAGGAGAGGTGCCTACTCCTGTAACCCTGAAATGATATGAAGCCACAGATTGCGACGTTTAAACGTTTGAGAGGCACCTTGCCGTGCCCGTCAAAAGCTTTCAAAATAGAAGGTTCAGAACCTTAAATTTTGTAATTCACAGAAAATACAACAGAACAATAACAACAATAAGACGTAAAAGTTTTACCCACTGAATCAACAGATTGCTTGATAGTTTTAAAACAACAGAAGATGACGCCATTTAGCCGTCCGTTAAAACATACACAGTATCACACAAAATACTGCCAGCCTGTGTTGAACTATGTCACTGAGTCTTTCTGGGTGTTGCTGGGAAAGATCTTTGGCGTTAAGTGAACCTTCCCTAGATAAACAAAGGTTTAATACAAGATCGAAAGTGACGACACATACATACACACACACACACTTTTTCCAGCAGCAATGACATTTGGCTGGGTTTTGTTATTTACCTGAGGTTCTATTGTACACTGTAGTGTGAGTTATGTCAATACACTTTTTGTCTAGTTGAGTCTTGACCATAGACTGTATAAAAGAAGTGGACGTAGCTTCATGAGCAAGGTGCATCTATAATTCACGTTGACTGTGATATTACTTGGGATGCTAATTTTGGCTTGCAAAAAAGAGGCCTAAAACAAAATGTACTTAGCGGGAAAAAAAACAAACAGCCGACTCCTTGAAGCGTCTTTTAGTGAAACCAAACACGAGGCGACCAAAATGTTTTAACTTTTCTGAACTGAAAACACAGCATGAAAGAGTCAAAAGAAAACAGCACCCAAAAACAAGGTCACGGCTTCTTAAATGTACACAATGCAGTGGAAGTCGCCTCTATCCTAAAGCACCCTAAAGCATACCCTCCTTCAACGTCTATTTTCCTCTAAACGGGATCATAACTTACTAAATGAACATCATGCTGCATTGCATAAACTCATTTGGGAAGTGTTTACTGAGTGTTACTGATGTGTTTACATCATGTGAGTAGGGTCATTTTGTCACTGACTTCTTCACAATCGACTTCTTTTTGAAACCAGTGGAGTCGCTAGTTAAGCCGCTTGATCGTGACATAGTTTTTGATAATTGTAGTTATGATTAAATGCTTGGTTTTTATTTCATTTTTTTCACCATTATTTTCACATGATCGGTTACATTAATTTCAGTCAGTCAAACATTTCTCTTGCTTTACCCTGGTGCTGCCTTCAGTGTCTGACAGAAAATTTTACAATCTACTAAAGGATCTGTTTTAGAGTTCAGTCACTTGTGTTTTGATGTTTCCGTCACAGACAGGACTCGTGACATGACACCACAGGTTCGTGAGACCTTTTTTTTCAACCCCTCTTGGCTTTTCATTATCACTCTGAGAAATGTTCGCAAGTCAAAGTCACGTAAGCAATTATCTGTAGAATATTTCGACATAGTGACGCTTTCTTGCCCTCAAGAAGTGGCTGATCTAATCTTTAAAGGCCGATAATGCAAACTGTCAAACTTTTCAAAGAGGAAGAACTTTCTTCAGAGAACACAGGACCATCACTAACAAAAGATCTTTTGCTTTTCTCATCTCCTTTTTGTGTGAAATATAGGTTGCAGTTTACTGTCATCTAGCTGTTGGTGTGTGAGTGAACTGACAGCTTCTTCTGATGCAAGCTGACAACAGGAGCGCTGGCCTATATTTCCTCAGTCTCCCATACGCACAACAGAAGAGTAAAAAGAGAAAAACAGCCTTAAGTGCACACATAAAAGCCTCAATCGTAACTCAAGCTTCACGCACAAACACTATTATAACTACCCTATTCTCCGACCATTTGTCTGGTGACAGGGGAGCTGCTCATTTGAATCCCTGTGAAGGGAAGTGAACAGTCATGCACCGATCTTGCGCTGTAATCTGATTTCATGTCTTAGGCAAGCCCCAAAACTCCCAACTTCTCCAATAGAGCTGCTTTGTGTGTAACTGTTGCAGGCTGTTTGCTCTGAGCAAGCAATTGTCATGAGCATTTTTATTGTAGCATGTATGTGTATTGGTATTGTTACTTTATTTAATTTAATCAGTCATTACTTGACTTTGACTTGTGAATGTAGCCCGACCAACCTGATTTTTTGAGGCAGATACAGACTCAGTATTGGAAGGAATCCAGAAGATCCACTGATCTTTAAAACCTACCAGAGTATAAAGTTGTTGATTTACAGATAATTGTGGCTGCATAATTTTTACATGAACTCTTGACATGATAGGGCGGGTGTGGCGCAGGAGTTAGAGCGGGTCGTCCACTAATCAAGGCCAACTTTAGGCGAGTAATGTAACTACACATTGCAAGAACTGTGATTGGTCACTTTGTAGCATTGCATTTACTCCTACGCATTTCTGTCTTGTCCTTCTTCTCCTTAAACCGGTTCAAAGGTCGTACATACGATCTCCTCCGACACCTTCTCACGTTTCTGTATTTTAGTAATTTCACTAAAAGTAACTGCTGTTCAAAATTAATCAGCTCTGTCTCGTACATGATCCACTTAGTTTCAGTCGCCATTGTTTGTGGGAGCCCACACCAACGAAGAAGAAGAGGAAACCCTACCGCCAACTTGGCAGTGTAACTGCAGAGCGACGCAGGCACCAACACCCAAGTACAAAGGCTCACGATGACACATAGCCTACGCCGTCAGCTACACGTAGTATAATTGGCTCTACAGAAGGTTGTAGCTCTTCTAGACTGCATGTTGAAGTGTCCTTGGTAATGAAAATTGAACCCCCAAAAAATGTGTCCGGTTCCCTTTGTCTCTGATGTGCACTTGACACCTTGCAAGGTGGCCTCTGCTATCAGTGTGTGAATGGGGTGAATGTGAAATGTAGTGTAAAGGGCTTTGAGTGGTCAGAAGACTAGAAAGGCGCTCTGCAAGTAGGGCAGAATGGGATGATTTGGGAAGTTGAGCCACTTTGTTTCTCGGCAACCATATACAAAATTGGTTAAATGAATACACATTTTTGAAGAGTTAATCATTTTATTCACCCTGTGGTGTCGAGTGGCCTGTGGAATATCTGATAAGCATATTTAAGATCATTCAGTGATTTTTTTTTTTTCCTCTCCTGATTGTTGTATCTGAAGAATTACAGATAGGTTTGAAAAAAAATCTTACGCATGTGTTTACGCTTTACGAAGTTTGCATGACGTTACTCTTAAAATGCTGGATGACACAATTTTGTTAAAATGGCAAAAAATTTGAGCCAGCTATTTTCCTATAATTTTGCATTGCATTTTTATGCATCACTGAAATGATGTGACATTATGCATTTTTAGACCAGAAAACATCATGTCAGGCTTCAACTCCTCTTGTTTTGTGTCCCTTAAATATTAAACAGTGTGACCTTGATGTGTTCTGTGCTCTGTGGTGGACAAAATATGTTATATGGAGTCACAGTTTAAGTACCTCAATCAAATCTTTGTTACTTATCGACATGAGCGCTTATAACAATATAGAGCATAAGCTAATAATTAGTTTATTAGTTTGTGTCTGTTAAGTCAGTGGTACTTTTTCCCAGAACAATACAATTTTAAAGCTTGTTCTTCCCCGCCTTTGTTTCCAAAATGATGTGTTACGCCACATTTTTTGGCTTCTGTCTGTAAAACAGCAATGCTCGCTTCCCCCCTCAAAACACAAAGTCTGCAGTTGTTCAATATCCTTCAAGTGCTTTTTGCCACATTTTTCTGTTTTGCGGCTTTTATTATGTTCGTTCCAAGGCTTGAAAGTTGCTGATGTTGTGGGAGGATTTATGTACATACAGTGCAAAGCCACGAATTATAAACACGTAGACTGCCTGATATGTTATTGTGTGTTAGTGTTATTATTCAAACAGACGTTAGGTCACAGTGGGTAAACAGACAGCACCGCATTTGGCAGGTATTCAGAGTTTCACAGGCCATTTGATTATGTTTTATTTGTTATGGAGACAATGTTACATAACCTTGGAAAGCCGAGCAGAACTAACAAAACAAAGTTTGGATTGATGTTTGTATCCAGCTGTTTCTTCCTTGGTTCTGTAAAGGTGCAAGCTGGAGGACTTGTAGATCTATCCAAAATGTGCAGGGGATGCTGAATTATTAGGAAAATGTTGTTCTTTAAAGGGGTTTCACTCTATGGATTGTTTTTCTTTTGAAGCTTTTTGATAGGATTTTTTTTTTTGGTGTGTTACTAGTTTCTTCTTCCTTTCAAACTTTGCGTGGAAGTTTTTGCTGGACCTTTCAGGAACTTAGATTGGTCATGGATGTGCACTTGATGACATCAGTTTTGATTTTGTGTCACTAGACATAAGAAGGAAGAGTTGTGACCTATTCACAATAAAGCAAAAACAAAAAAGCATAATTAGCACAGACGCAGCTAAATAAAAAATAATTCACTGCAAGGGAAAACTTGTGGGCAATGGTTGTAACACTATTACAATAATATTTTGCCATCAGTGTTGAGAATTAGACTATACTAGGCTATAAATATAGTATCGTAATATACTGTACACCGATCAGTCAAAACATTCAGTCCCTCCAGGATTTCGCAGCTTTTCTAAAAAATTGCGATGAAAGTTTTTGAAAGCAAAAAGTGAAAACTTGAATCATTAAACAGTCGCTCCAGAATTTCGTGTGCCTAACCCTAACCCTAACGCTGCATGTTTAAACCAACTTACCTTGATTCTTTTAGCGCTTTCAATTGACCTGGATGCAACGCTTGTGTCACAGTGATTTGTCATGTCTGAAGTCTTCCATGTGTCTCTGCCTAGTCTCCCTGAATGTTTTGCGGTGGCAAAGTGTTTTTCAGTGGATGATTTCCTTTTATGTTCGACCACCATACCCGCGCTTTGGTAAATAACATCTGGATACTGTTTTTCACTGTCCTATGCTGTTATTTTTGTTGACAAAAGTGAGACGTTGGTATCACACACGTCTATCGCAACTTATAAAAAAGGAAAATGAGAACAATGTTAGGCGGGAAGCGGCAATGATAGGTCAAATTTGGGGAAAAGTTGCAGTGATTGGTCAAATTCCAAGTCGAACTGAATTCATGGGGATTTGTTGAATTTGTGTTAATAGTTGCGATTGTGACATCGCAAAATCCTGGAGGGACAGAAAGTATGACCACTGACAGGTGATGTGAATACCACTGATTATCTCACTACATGGCAGCTGTCAGTAGTAGCTGATATGTTAGAAGAAGGAAAAAATGGGTGAGCATAAGGATTTGAGAGACAAGGGCTAAGTTACAAGGGCTAGTCGACTGGGTCAGAGCATCTCCAAAACGGACTGCAGTGGTCAGTACCTATGAGAAGTGGTCGAAGGAAGGAAAAGTGGTGAACCAGCAACAGGGTCATGGACGACCAAGGTGCATTCAGTGACGCATGTGTTGAGCGAAGGCTGGCCCATGTGGTCCGATCAAGTTACCACCAGCTACTGTTGGTCAAATAGTTAAGTTAATGCTGGTTCTGATAAAGAGGTGTCAGAACAAACAGTGCATACACAATGGATCCATCCATTCCTCGATGGGTCTGGACTGTTGGACTGATCGTGATTGAGGTTTACTTTCCGATCCTACTTCGCAGATTTTCCTGCATTCGGACAGTGTAAACCTACATAAAACAAATAATAGAAAAAATTACATTTTTCCACTCTAGTTCAGACCAAATCAAAATAAATGTGCTTATCAGATGAACATGAAGCAGAGCGAGGCTGAGCGAGAGAATTACATGCTCAGTGGAAACTCTTTAGTGGATAAACTGTAGTACAAAAGGGAGTCTCAGGTGTGGAAACGCTGCACATTTCAGGTCTCACACTCTTAAGACACGGACCATATGCTCTCACCCTCATTACACCGTGTGTTAATTCTTTCCACTGTGTTTCTTCCTGTGAATGGCCGATTTGATTTACACCTCATTCAACAACGGAAAATCTCATTGGCTGCCGGCACAGGTGGGCAGTCTTCGGTTTAGGCTCACTATGGTGGTGGTTAGATGTGATTATTCACCACACACACACTAGTACAGTCTCTCTGTACGTTGATAATCCCTGATGGTATGGATGAATCGCCTTCATTGGTTAATCCCAGTCAGGTGGGTTGCAGATCTGTGTTGTGACTGGTTAATCCAGTCACAACACAGTGGGCGGGATTTAGGTAGGTGTTAAATCGATGTGCTCTCAAGCGTGTCGTCGTCTCAGCATTGTAGGGTTACCATGGCAATAACAGCCATCTGGCGCCAAATAAGGCTTTAGACATAGACAATGGGCTGACACACAAATGAGGACTTTCAACAATTTAAATATTTGTGTCAGCCTGGTGTCTTGTATCTTCATATCCCACTGAATAGGACACTTTTACATGAAGCTTTTTTTAGTGTGTTTGTTTATGGCAGCCGTTTCTTTTATAGTCAGTGTCCACAGTCCACACTGTGCCCTTTTTTCCCACCCTGTGTGTGTTTAAGATTATCCCCGTATGTTCAAACCTCCTCCCACTCACTGCCCCACTTCACACACACTTTGTAGTGCGAGTGATTCAGCCCGACCAATACATCAGTATGGCTGATATTATTGGCCAAGTTTATTATTGGACTGTGCAGGAATGTTACACTACCAAATGCCAAAATATGTTCGAGGGGATTTAGAAATTACAGTTTGCCTATCAGAGAGCTCTGGCTAAACATGTTACACTCTCTTCCAGGATTGATCAGGCTTGAATGTGGGTTTATTACATACCTCTTACTCATTATTAGCTGACAATTTTATCCAAAGCGACTTACAATTTCTATATATGTCAGAGGTTGCACACCTCTGGAGCAACTAGGGGTTAAGTGTCTTTCTTAGGGACCCATTGGAAGTGGGAACTGAACCCTGGTCTCTCACACCAAAGGCATATGTCTTATCCACTGCACTGTGCTTTGTGAGTGAACTGGACTCAGATTAACCAAATTTGGGCCTAACTAAAGCGGGGTGAGTAAGAGGCAACCATCAAGGCTGAGTGTAAGTGGCCGAGCGATAAGCCAAAACATACAATACTTAAAAAGATCACACTAGTGCACATTTACTAAATATAGTATACTTAATCATCTGTTTTATCATGACATTACTGCTTGAAATCATCTGAAAGTATGAGTCAACTGCATTTTTAAATTGAAGAAAACCTGGCCAGATTTCTCACTTGATATTTCATCATTTAGTGGCATCTTTTCTAGCAGGAAATACAAATTTCCAAGAAGAAATGCTGCAACATTTCATTACCAGAAACTGCTTAACTCAGTCAGTTAACTTAGAGCATGTTGGTTTTATTATTTCAGCCTCCTATGAGTATTTTAATATGCGTGTTAATGCCGCTGATGGGAACTGGGTTCTCATTACAATATTCATCCCATGAATCATTGTGAGATAATTGCTCATTAGAAAGGTGCCGTTGTGAGGACAGCGTGTGCAGCTTTTTAACCTGTTGTTAATATAAGTCTGGTCCGTCTGTGTAGCTGAATTGGCTTACTGTGGTCTCTAAGCCAGCTAACCCCCATCACACCTGCTGTCTGACAGGGTTATATCAACACAGGGTTAGGGCTGCTCAGGTCAAAGTTCAGGAAGTGGATTTCCTTCAGGGTGTAAAAACCCCTTTACAACACATGTTGATGGGTGTAATGTTTTTGTTAGTGTACTGGGGTCTGCATATGATGCCTGCTGTACATAAACCCTGTATCCCCACAGTGTTTTTATAATGCCTTTGCTAACCTTCCTGACTCATGCACATGTATTTCATTAGGCTTTACCAGGTGATTTAGCATCAATGCTAATATTGCATAACAAACAATTCCACTAGTTAAGTTTAGAGCGTGCTAAAGCTACGGCAGCTTGGATAAAGAAGTTACCGGTGGCTATTTTTACACACTAGATATTCTGTTTTCCATTTGACAGTCAAAATGAAACCTCCCAAGCACTACATGATAGTCATATTTGTCTTTGTTTGAGTTAATAAGTTACTAAGTGGTAAGTTAAGACACCAAACTTTGAGACAACAATGTGCTAATTGAATCAAAAGGAACCAAATAAATAAAGCTTTCTCTCCACCGCTCGTTTAACAGCGTGAACATTATTTGGATAGCTAAGATCACATCTTGTCGTGATGCACACGTAGCAAGTCATTTCACAGTGAGGATTGTTTTTTATTCATTCAGTTATTAGATAGTATTTCAAGAAAGACTGTTCACTCTCCAGTTTTAATTAAACTCGTCACAGCCATGACTAAAGTTGTATGTGTTCTGAAAAGTTGTTGGCAAAAATTACATTTCTATAGCTGTTGTGATGGAAATTTGATATTTTACTGTGTTTACTGCATGTGTCATCAGAATAGACCAATGTTTCACTCTGTGGTATTTGATTATTTTATGATATATATTTTATTATGTTGCAGTTAGGTGAAGTTTCCCTTGGGAAAGACTCTCGTTAAAGAGTTTTCTTATCTGACTGTCCTTGATAGGCCTTCATCTCAGGACAGTTTGTCCCTACTCCCTTCCTCACCTGTTTCTACACTGGCTCTTTGTCTTACACTCCACAGACTGTTTGCACTCTGTATGTCTGTCTGACCCTTTGCAAGGAATAAAACCCTTAAAAGACGTCTGGATTGGACTCTTTCTTTCAGAAGACTCACCAAAGGACATATTTCCATTTCCCTGTTTTCCTGTGTATTTAGACGGGTCATTGTCTTGGTTAACACTTCCTTATTTAATGCTGTAGATAAACAGAATTACATCACGTACATCAAAATTTCTCAACCTTTTTTTTGGGCCGAGGATTTTTTTTTTTTTTAATACTGACATTTTAATCTCAGACTAACTGACTGACGCCGGGCTGTCACTTCGCACTTAAGTTAGACGAGGGGAGGGGTCTCCTATTAGTCTGTCTGTGGGTTCACGTGCATGTCTGTGTAAGTTTTGATTCATGTCAACAAGGACAGAGAGGGGGGGAGTTTAAAGGAGAGCACACAAGAGAGAAAGTAGGCCACGATACAAACGCAGCAGACACTGAATCACCTCCCAGCAGCCCTCAGAGTTGATGATGATTTCATGTGATGATGGACTGGTTTAACTCCACACTGATGGCATACCCTAGTTTAAATCAGAATATTGTTGTTTTGGGGCGTGACAGCGGATGGTGTGTGTGGGGGCAAATGTGCAGCACAAACATCACCAAGTTCAAAATAATTATGCCATTAAAATACTATAAAATTTAAGTGAAGTCAATATTTTTCACTTTTTATTTGCAAGATCATATGGTTTCTATGCAACCTAGTGGCAAGTGTTCAACACGCTTTACCGATCCGCAACCTAGAGAGGGGTATTCTTCCAACATAACTGAGTTAATTCAGGGATAAAACAACGGCGGATGTACTAGAGCTGGCAAAGCGGTCGACTGTACACACAGTACAAACTGCATGTCATCCAGCAAACAACAATAACAGGACTTACCAGTTAATATTCCCTCAACTGCTCTCACCTACTTCCTGCTTCTTTACCAACACCTCTACCCCTTGTTCTTCTAGTTCTGATTAGCATCTTATCACTGATAAGGCCTCTAAACAAAAATAAATCTCCCTCTCTCTCCGCCTGGCTGTGAGACATGAACTTAAGTTACCCTAGTTAAACTCATTTATTCCTTTCTCTTCCTCTACACATCACACCCTTAAATCCCACAACGCACCGTATTAAGAAAGAAGTCAGTCACCATCTGTCCATAAACATGCGGCTTTACATTCAGTATAAAAGGTGTAATATTTGATCATTATTCCTGTTAAAATCTTCCAAATGTGCTCTGGTGGTATTTTCTCTTTTATCAAAGCCACGTTTCTGCATTCACACGAGAGCTAGTCTCATGAAACAGCTGTTTGTGTTTTCTGAGTCTCCTCTATCACCGTGTCCCTGTGCTCAGGCCTGGTTTTGTTACGTCTAAGCCTCTAAACGCCAGGAAAGACACCATTTAGTGTAACTCTGTCTGCAGCAGGGAGGCTTAATGGACCTGTACCTGAAAGATGACAGGTTTGATAGTGTCACCTGGCATTCGGGGACTGGATCCGACAGAATAAGACTGGATTCTGACAGCTATACAGCAAAATGCCCCTCAACATTTTTGTAGGTTAATGTAAATTGTCTTGCCATTTGCTCTTTTAAAATTTCAGCCTAATGCAAGATATACACGTTGGATTTAAATGAGCTTAAGATGTGCAAGAAGGAAAGTAAAAAGGGCAAATAAAAGGACTTGAAGTTGGCAAAAACTACTTGTTTGATTCTAACCTTTAGCTTAATTGCCCTCTTTTCTTGTGTTTCTTCCTACCTGACAGGTGAGAGGCTGAGAGAGAGAGAGAGAGAGCGAGTGATAGAAGGAACAAAGAGAGAGAGAGGCCATGGAGCAGCAGAGACAGAGATCTCTCTCCACGTCGGGGGAAACGCTGTACGCCGTGCTGGGAGTCGACAAGAACGCCACGACAGAGGACATCAAGAAATGTTACAGGTATGTTAACACACACACACACACACACACACACACACACACACACACACACACACACACACACACACACACACACACACAGCCCCATCCTCCATCTTTAATAATGATGTTATGCTTTGTAGCCCACTAGAGGGAGCCAGAAGCCCGTAATCAACTCTTCTAAATAAGTTAAAAGGATCCTGAAAAAATAGAAGTTAATTTAAGCAGTTGCATGTTGATATTTTAATGATGTGTCTGCTTGCAAATGATTAACATTTTCCTCACTCTCGTGTTGATTTGTTAAGCTCTTGAATAAAGCATTTAGCATATTTAAATGGGGGAGTTTAAATAGGTTTTAAATATGTAAAATGTTGATTTCATTTCCCACTTTGCATTGAAAGAGTAATCCTGCACAGCACGATGGACTTGGAGCTAGTTTCTATTGATTTTTGTTACTTTTAACTGCTGCAGCTCTGTTTCTGAATCATACTTGACAAAAACCTCTCAGGCTTACACTCGATTACAAACAACCTTGCTAACAACATGACATTTGTTTCTGTTGCTAATATAAACATTCACATTTTATAAAATAATCATATATTTTATTTGTAGCACTCTGTAAACAAAATAAGCAAAATAAATTAGGTTATTCTGTTCTTATTTATCCACATTTCAAATCTCTGCCCCCTCCCTCTCTGTCTGCAATGGTGTAAATTATGTAAATAAATAAATAACAGCAACACAAGAGTGACATTTTACACAGTTTTGACTTAAAGTTGCTGCCTTCCTTTTCATTGGGAGTAACTTCAATATTTAAAAAAGTGTTTAATATTTAAGAGCAATTCTATTACAATATTATGGTCCAACTAAACCTCTTCATTCATATGCCTGACTGAAAGTTGCAACATACAGTTTGACCTTTTCACAAAAGACATTTTGACATGTCACACAGGGAAAGGTACAGGTGTAATAATAAAATTAATGCTGGCTGAATCCCATTTAGCTGCGTCAGTTTGACAGTCCTGAAACTGTCATGGCTGAATAGAACAGAGTCACTGTTAATGTTTTTAGCCGTCATTTTATACCATGACTAGTCATATCTCAGTGTCATCCTCTAAGATCCTCTATGCTTTCTGGTGGGGGCGTTTTTTGTTTGTTTTTACAGGAAACTGGCATTGAAGTTTCACCCAGATAAGAACCCGGACAACCCAGAGGCGGCCGAAAAGTTTAAGGAAATCAACAACGCCCACTCCATTCTGAGCGACGCCACCAAGAAGAACATCTACGACAAATACGGCTCGCTGGGGCTCTACGTCGCAGAGCAGTTTGGAGAGGAGAACGTCAACACCTACTTTGTTCTGTCCAGCTGGTGGGCGAAGGTATGAAG
>JAPMOB010218101.1:0-20517 GCA_029875015.1 Lepomis gibbosus | reverse complement strand
CACAAGAGCTCTGGCAGCCTGGAGGTCCTGAGGTAGAGCCAGCAAAGAATCATAGATCTTGCACTGCATCTGGCCTGTGCTCTGCATCACACAGTTCATCCACAAGCCTTCCCAGATGATCTGCGCAGTCACAATGTTGGCTCCAATGAAGGCTGTGACCTTCCACATGGGCAAGGCACACACAATGATGGTCGCCAGGAAGCCAATGATGGCCAGGATTAAGCCCAGCATCTGTCGTCCCATTGACACCATGATGAGGTCTTGTTTGAGTCGCTGAACAGGAGCAAGAAAGTTGAATGTTTCAGGAGCAGGTCAGCTCAGCTTCGGTTGTAGAGTTGAATGAAGACCGTGGCACCTTTTCTATGATTATAAGGATATCTTTCTTGAAGGTGGAGTCACAACGTCCTTCCCTTTGACCTGAAACCATTACACCAGGTACCTGCCCAACAAGATTCTTCACATTATTTGTATGTGGACTGGGAGTAGTTTCGATGAGATCAACAGCAGTCTTAAACGAGTCTATGTAAATGAGGCCTGTAAAGAGGTACAAGATTCCTCATTGAAACAATGACCTGCCAGTGGCCAGCCTTTGGTTGGGAAGGCAACTGGAAAATCAGGTCCAGTCACTGGTTTCAGATTTTTTTAAAAACAAAAAAACAACAAGGGTGGGAGTTCACCGGATGTCAGACGTTGACAGACGGAACGTCCATTTATGGTTTGATTGTCCTGCTTTTACCCACTACTTCTGTTTAATCATCACTATATATTTTCCAAACGATTCTAGGAATTTATGTCTTGTCTTTCTCTATGTCTTTTATCAATCAATGTAATGCTACCGATCAATGTTGCAGTTAATTAGATCACTACATAAACCTCTTATATTTTAAACCTCTCTTTATTTTTGCAAGGTATATTGTGTCTCTTTGTATTTCAGAAATGTTAGAAAATTCCTCACAGTACAATGACACAGTCATGTTTTAGAAATTCATTTAGAGGAACATACAGAAGAAAAATTATATTGGCTTATTTTGTTTCAGCTTCTTACTCAACCATACACAGACACACATAAGGGCTCATTGTAAAATGTCTGAGCTCATCTTCACAGAAAACATTACATAACAATTCTAGTAGAATATTTTGTAAAAATGACTCGGCAAACAGATGTAAATATACTCGAAACATTTTATTAAAATTCTTTTAAAAAATCTCAAAAGTAAAGTGGCTTTTACAGAAAACAAAATATCACAAATCATCCCTCATTACAAAGTCTGCTCTGCATAACAAGGAAATAAATATATTGACACTGACTTCCTTATGAAAAAGCAATGCAACCTTCACAGCCATCTTGAGTATTCCTCTTCAAGACATCAATAAGTACATTAGAGCACAAAATTAATGCAAATGAGAAAACATTTAATAAAAGACTCTTAATAATCAAAGGTCACAGTAATTTTTGAGTGAATAAATTTTAAATCCCAACATTGTATATGAATATATACCATCCTCTAGGAAAAACATGTGTATTTTGGTGCAATTTTGCATCCTGAAGGTATAAGAAGTTCTTTAAGCAATCATGGCAGAAATCTCAGTCTTTATCATTTTCAGTTTTTTTAGTTACTAGATGAACTGTCTAGCAGAGTATGCGGTAGGTGCTCCATACGGTTTGCCAGGTAAGTATGTTCCAGTGCCTGTGTATGTGGATGGGGGAGCGTACACAGGAGCATACGTTGCCTGGTTTGTCATTGGGCCTGCGTAAGGATACAATTGTGCCGGTGGGTAGCCTGGATATCCATACTTGGCTTCTTGAGGAGGACACGATGTGGTTAGGATGATCCCAGCGATCAGAAGAACTGCAGCAGAGCCCCAGCCGACATAGATGGCGGATCCGAGTTCCCTCTTTTGTGTTGTAATGACCAATGGGTTCTGAAAGTCTGCAATGGTGACAGCTGCAGACCAGCAGACGGGGATCAGGACCAGGATAGCAGAAATAATGATGAGAATGCCACCCAGGATCACCACCTTGGCTTTTGATGAATCTTTTTTGACGCAGCCGGTGCACTTTGCTCCATAAAAGGTGATCGCGACACCGACAAAGCAGACAACGAGGGAGATGATGACCAGGGCTCGAGCGGCTTGCAGATCAGCAGTCAGGGTCATAATAGACGACTCCAGCTTGCACTGCATCTGCCCAGTGCTCTGCATCACACAGTTCATCCAGAGACCATCCCACACTATCTGGCCTGTTACAATGTTGGCTCCAATGTAGGAAGTCACTCTCCACATGGGGATCCCAGCAGTCACCGCCACTCCAATAAGGCCTATGATACTTAAGACCAATGCTGCCACTTCCTTGCCAATCCCCCCCATGGTGAAGAGGCTTTTTCTGCGACAGGAGAGAGAAGTGTTTCAGCACACAGATCTTGTTCTCTTTCGGAGTGAAGCAGCTCTCTCCCTTGTTGTTTGTCAGAGAATGTACAGGAGGAGGGCTGTAATGTCGTCAGGTGAGTTCTACTGGTCAAACAAGATTCCTCCTCCCAGAACAAAAGGAGTGGCACCCAGCTTTAAACAATTCCTTTCTTTTGTTCTTGGAAAACTCACTATCATATACAGATGTCTCTGCAGAACAGCACTTAGTGACTTCAAATATCATAAAACTAGCTCAGACTGTAAAGGATGGCAAATGATCAAATGACGTGTAGTTTTATTTTTTTACACAAACAAGCTCTTTACTAGTGGTTGGGTACCTTAACACACAACTGATAAGCAAGCACAAAAACAGTTAGTGCTTGCTCTGTTGTTCATAGTAGAGAATTGAGTATAGACTATGAAATATTTTACACTATTGTGTTTGCAACACAACAACTGAGGAAAGGATGGAAAGATTTTGTGAGTTTCTCT
Organism: Lepomis gibbosus; assembly: GCA_029875015.1. Classification (NCBI taxonomy): domain Eukaryota; kingdom Metazoa; phylum Chordata; class Actinopteri; order Centrarchiformes; family Centrarchidae; genus Lepomis; species Lepomis gibbosus. Next base: position 17,619 of record JAPMOB010218101.1, on the reverse strand, counting down.
TTATTCCTACTGCGAAGTGTTTTCACGAGATAATATTTTTTGTCGCTAATTAGTTTGATCAAAACAAGCTGATGTGTTGTTTCTTTTGCTTTTAGAATCTGTTAAATTACTGAACTATAGCTGTTGACCATGGTGGGCTATATATAAAAAAACAGAGCAGAGGTTTTTGAAACACTCAGTTAGATAACCAAAAATAGGCTAAAATCGTGGTACAAACCAAAAATAGATACACATGACATACACAATTAAACAGTCTTTGTTGTTGCATGTCCACCAGTTGCTTGGTCCCTGATGTTGAATGTTTGGTGCCTGGCTGGTGTTGATGAACAGAAACCAGAAAGCAGATGCAAAGATCAAGAAACAAGATGTGGCCGAATTAAGACAATCTGCACCACAATTTTCAGCATTGATGGAGTGATGAGATACAGAAAGGCAGTCGAGACAACTATTCTGTCACTTTGCACTTTAAATACATAAAACTACATTACCTATGTTGTAGATACCCCTACTGGGTGAACAAACTCCATGTTCCCACACCTTACCCAGTATTGTGCACAAAAAATCTTGCCTATCTGGTCCCTGGTGCTTGCTTTTTTTCATTGAACACCTTATGACTTTGTTACAGGAAGTGATTTATCCTCTATCCTGTTTCCTATGGAAACTACACTGCATTAACCTCCTCGCACACTATGAATATACTGTATCATGGCCACTGCATTGCTGCACAACTTATCCATCTTTTTCTATAATACCGATATGCTTTGAGTTTCTCATGTGTAAATAAACTGCAATCAGCCAGTTAGTATAGTTAATATACAGTGGCACAATATTACAAATTTATGAAACACAGAAAAATAAATGTGGAATTTGCAGGCCGTTTGAAAATTGAGCGGACAACAGATAAAACGCATGGATTTTCTTTAACCGACAGTGATTTTCAGGAGAGGACAATTATTGACACTCTGCAGATTTAAGCACAAATCATAGATTATTATTATTCATGAGTGTCATTTACACTAGGGACACTGAAAGCATTTGTTAAAATGTTCTGAAAAATAGCTTGCTCCAAGAAATGTTAACTAACAAATGAAAAGGCTGTGATTATAGAAGAAAAATGTGCATCTTCCCAAAATTACAGCTGATTACTGCATTATATTCTGTTATATTTTTATATTTATGAATTGTAACCTACCAGTGGAATTGTTTGTTTTGTCTCCATTTATATAAATAAAAACATTTCCACCGTAATGTGGAGCGGAAATGCCTCTAGAATGCAGGAAATTAAGAGTTTAATGCTCCAATTTTCAGGGAAGACCCCCTGACTTCCCGCTCATATATTTCAGGATTTCATATTTTACGTCTTGTGAACCAAGTGTATCATCACGCCCCTAATCTGAACAACTTTTTGGCAGAAAGTGATTCCCTTGTTATTACTTTTTTAAATGTGGTAAGAACATTTCATCAGACTACCCTAATCACCACTACAGTGAGTACAGTTGTCAGCTCAATTATTTGTCAACTTTTTTCAAAAGATGCGTGAGAAACAGCAACCGAGAGAGGAAGGGGGCCCACAGAGCTTGCTTTTGTATGGGTTTTGAGCTACGCCCCCACCCAGGACCTTGCTGACACGACTCAATGGAATAAAGCCATTGTTATGCTGTTGCACTTGCCTGACAAGATGCCCACTGTGAGAAAGGTCCCTTTGACACATACACTAAATGCAGTCTGGTGGTTTACCTGTGATTACATGTTATATACTTCATGCGACTATAAATTTAAGCTTTGTAGGTTCATTTAGGAGGTTTTAACCAACTTATACATATAGTCTTGATGTGGACACAGACTTCACAGGTGTCAATTTGGGTATGAAGTGGGAGTGTTGGGTGGGCAGTTCCAACACAGTAGCCCCCCTACAATCAGCAACAGTGCAGCAGCTGCCCAACCGATATACAGTGCCGCTCCCATTCATACCTCTGGGGTTCAATCACGAGCGGGTTGTAGAAGTTGATGATGGTGGAATTGGCAGACCAGGAGACTGAAATGAGACAAAGCAACCCTGAGATGATGAACCAAACTCAAGCCTTCGCCTTGGATTGCTCCTCCTCAATGAAATTAGTGCATTTTCCACCAGTGATTGAAAAGATCACTCCAAATATTCCAGTCAGGATGGAGATGATGATAATGGCACGAGCCGCCTGCAGGTCCTGGGGCAGGGCCAGCATTGAGTCATGCACCTTGCACTGCATCAGGCCTGTACTCTGCACCACACAGTCCATCCACATGCCCTGCCAGATGATCTGAGCTGTGATGATGTTGGCTCCAATGAAAGCAGTGACCTTCCACATGGGCAAGGCACACACCACGATCACCATGAACCAGCCAATTAAAGCCACCAACATACCAAAGATCTGAATCCCCTGAGAAACCATTTCACCAGCCTGGTTACTCTCACCCTCAAATCCAAAAAGAAAGACAAGTGGATAATGTATGCTTGTATTTATAGCTTGTTTTGTTAGAACACACAGAAATGAGGTTATGTGATACCATTGTCCCATTGGCTTGAAGGAGTTTACACACAAACAGAGACCCAGTGACCTTCAGCACTGCTGACTTGCTAGAAGCCTAAGCTTTAAGGTCAGGTACAAATAAAAGACAACTTTAAAAACAATATTCAAGTTTCAGTTCTGAGTGAGAATAAAAGCTAAAAACACTTAAAAATTAAAACATTTGCTGTGTTCTTCTCGTTACAGCTAGGGGCAGTGTTGGACAGGTAAAGTCTCATACACTGGCAAAATTTAGGTTCAGAAATCTCATCTCAGAGTTCATGATAATAATAGGACAAGACTACTTTATAAACAACCTTGTATTAGATGTGCCTATAATGTAGGGTGTATTTTGAGGCGTTTTACATGCTCTATTAAAAAGTTGTTCACATCTCAGTTACGTTTAATTGTTGTACTCTTCTTTTGTCTGCTTACACTCTAACATTTAAAAATATATATATTTTCAGTGTCAAGCCATTAGGAGTATTTGTTTTTGGTTGATAATAAGTAGAATTTTGTGTTACTTTTATAAAAGACTTATCATCATTTTTAGCTAGTAATTAGCTAATTCTATGGATTTTCTTTAGCAGAGCCCTACCCCATGATTTCTTTCTGAAGCCTCCCTTTTAGCTTAAGATGAAGCTTATTCAATACCATGTTATTAAATCTAAAAGATCATCCAAAACATGAAAATTCAATGTTGATGAAAAAATGTTTATTTACAGTTTCAGACAGTCACATGAAAAACACACTTTAAAATGAAATGATATAAAAAATGACACAAATGAATGAAAACTGGGAACAATATATAAAGATTCAAATAACCATAACTTGTCAAATGTTTTTCCAATGTGTATATTTTTTTACTCCACTGAATAGGTATTTTGTCACTCAGTCCACATGCAGTTGTTTGGGTGTGGTCCACATCTCTTTATCTTGGCACAGATTAAACAAATCCTAAATTGCTGTAACTCAACATGAAAGTGTCAAATTAAATTTTGATCACAATAAAATCACTGTGAATTTCAAATCATACTTATTGTGACAATATGAATCAATAGTATGGACCACAAAGCAATTGATTCAAGTCTTTTTCAGTCTTGCTCTTGTCATTTGGCTTTTCCCTCCTCAGACATAGCCCTTAGGTGCAGTTGAACGGGGAGCTGAGTACTTGGCAGAGTGGCTATCCTTGGGAGGGCAGTTGGAACAGAGGAGTCCACCACCCAGGATGAGGAGGCCAGCAGAACCCCAGCCAATGAAGAGTGCAGCTCCAAGCTCCATTTTCTGAGAGCTCACAAGTAACGGGTTGTAGAAGTCCCTGATGATGGTGTTTGCCGTCCAGCACACAGGTATGAGGCACATAACACCGGCAATAATGAAGACCACACCAGATGTCACGCCGATTTTGGCTTTGGGGCCCTCGTCCTCCACGCAGTTGGTGCATTTGCCTCCTGCGATGGCCAGGAGGATGCCGAAGATGCCAACAAGGATAGCGATAATGATGAGGGCGCGGGCAGCCTGGAGGTCACTGGAAAGGGCCAACATTGAGTCATAAACCTTGCATTGCATCTGTCCTGTGCTCTGGACCACACAGGACATCCAGATGCCCTCCCAAGTGGTTTGGGCAGTGACAATGTTCTGACCAATGAAGGCTGTCACTTTCCACTGCGGCAAGGCACAGACAATGATGGTCCCAATCCAGCCAATAATGCACAGGGCAGTGCCCAACATCTGAAGACCTGCTGACACCATGTCTCCTCAGGAAGCTTCTTGCACAGTTGTCCAAAAAAAGGATCCAAAAGTCTCGCGAAGTCAGTAATGTCTTGCTGGAGAGATCCCCAAGAGTAAATGTTCAAGCAAGGTTGCAGTTGGTCTTTTATACACTTAACTGTCACACAAAACTGTGACGTGATGATCACCCCCATCTCCCCACTCCCAGCCTTGGGCATGTGTAATCATGTCAGTTTTTACTCAGTTAAGTAATCAGCGCAGGTTTTAAAAAAAAGCACACTGTGACTAACACGCATTGAGATCCGTTTAGCAGGCTTTAAAAAAAATACCATCAGCCACACCCTCAAAACTCTAGTATTAGTCATGTGGTAAGTACTTGTTTTTCCTTTTCATGTGTTTTCTGTCATGTACTGCGGAAACAGTGACAGAAAACACTGCTGTGCTGTTGTGAAGTGAAAGAAAACAGCTTTGTTTATGGTTACTTTGTATTTTTGTGTTGATCCAAGTAGTTTTCATAATGCTTCCTGGATTTAAATATCATACTTTTCAGGCTGTTAAGGATCACATAATATTTCATTTGTAGTTTAAATGAAAGACTTCAGGGTTTTCATCAAACATTGATTATTGGTTTTTTGAAAAAAACTTTTGTCAAGATTTTGATAATGATTTAGTTTGTTAACCTTTGACCACATGTGCCCAAGTGTACAGACTGAAAATTGTACGAGTGAAAACCCACGTCAGCATCTGTAGGCCTATGTATCAAAATACAATTTTCTTCCTTACATCACAGTTTCTTAGTTTTATGATTTAATATTTAGTACACAAAATTTCACTACTGTGAAAATTACTAAATTAGTTGAAGCCAAACTCTTGGCTCCTATTGAAGCTAACAAACATAAATTGGGCATATTTTTAAACATTTAATTTTTAACTTATGTTGTCCTTAATTAATAAATGACTGATAATCTATAAACTACAGGATTGCAGCTGGTTGGGTAAATGCTCAAACCATTCTGGTATCATTCCTAGTGCACAAACAAAGCAGTCAAGTACATATTACATCCACATTACATTAATTACACTGATTTAAACAGGCCTACTCACACATTGGTGTAACAAAATATCATTGTTGGTACAACGTAAGGACATGCCCATAAAATATTTCCATAATGAGACCTCAAGATTTTTAATAATGATGTCATTTAATGATTGAACAATGATTCTTTTCTTATGAGCCCTGTTTGTTCAATCAGAATAGAAGTATTTTATATGAGCATGCATGAACAGAAAACATGTACTATATTAAAAAAAAGAAATCCAAGCTGACCTTGCAGGGATACCAGGTTTGTCTTGGGAGAAAAACGTGCACTCTGCAGTCCAGGGCTCCCACTTGATTTATCGATAGTTTTCCACTGTAGCGGGAAGACAGCAGGAGAGAGATGTTGGGGAAATGGAAAACACTATGCCAAGTGATTCCAGTTGCAAAAAGAGGGAATAGTGAGAGGGGCAAAAGAGAGGTAGAGAGAGAATCAGATTGTTTCTGAAATGAATAGAGGCAGTGTTCAAGAGCCAAAAGTGCTGTTAGGACTATAATGCCTCTATTTTATCCAAGGTAGGATCATTAAAGCTACTTCAGCCTGGCTATGGAGATTGGGTTCCACACGCAAGGAGGCAGGGAGGAATTTCCACAATTAAGAATCTGAGGAGAGATGGTTTCACGGTGAGATGAGTACACATCCTGATAAGCCTCAGAGAGGCCGCAATCACATGTTTAATATAACTGAAAAAGTCACATATTTTAAACAAGGTACTAATACACAAGCAAAACTTCAGTACCCTTACAAAGAACTAGATTTATTCATTTAAAAATCATTCTAATACTGTATGTGGAACTGAAAGTAAAGGGTGTGAAAAGTGGTGAGATTTCAATGTTCAGTTGACATATTTTACTAAAGTAATTAATGCTGAAAAACTGTAAAACTTTATTGAATTTCTAAAGTTTCCTCATTGAAGCAAATTTGGGAAAGGGAGCAGTTCAAATTTTGAAGCAACAGGTGAAAGACTTGACTCCAGCAGCCATGAGAAAATGCCAAAGGGAGCTGGAGTGACAAGTGTCAGCAGGTAGTTTGAGGCAAGCCCAGACTTCACATTAACGACTTACTTTGGATCTCACTCAAATGTCCAACCCTTCAGTTGAACTAGCTGGCTCAGCCTGCATTGCAGACAAGAGTTCTAGTGTTTCAATTTACAATTAAAATACACATGTAAGACATACAGAAATACTACAGCCATTTTAAATGTGCAGGGGGAACTACAAGGGAGAACTTCAGATTCACAGATTAAAAACTGGGTAGCAAAAAAAGGGAATATCTACAGTGTATCTATGAGTGCTTAAAAGAAAAGAAAAAGTAACCTAGTGGTAGTACGGTTTACACTGGCTTCAAAAGGTTATAAAGGTTGTATTTTTGTATTTGTCAAATATATGTTAATTTCCACATTTTTATGTCTGAGGACCACTTAATAACCAGATCACGAGGGATTTATCCTCAAATTAAATAAAAATAAATAAATAGAGTCCAGACATGAGATATGATGAAGGGATGTGCCTCTGGCTCATGAAAAGAGCAACATTCTGTGAAAATAATTGCCCTTTGTGACAATGTTTTGGTTTTTTAAGAGACAAAAGTAGTTTCATGTATCAAAGGAAAAGATGTTTGTGTATCTGTTGACCATGTCTGTATTTGGCGAGTGATGTCATCACAACAAGCCCTGGGGCCATTGTTCAGGAACAGTCACAGTTTCAGTGCGTGGTGTAAGCACGGTCTGTATCTCTGTGGGATCTTCGGTGAGTCATGAGTGTTCGGACATGACACAGTATCACATGACTAACCTGAAGTCTTCAGGGGTTTGCAAAAGTGATGATTTGAAGAGATCTTTTAGAGAAGATCTGGTAAAGTGCAACATCAAAAGTGCACAATATATTTACAACAAATATATATTATATAATATATTGTCACTTTTTAGTCTACTTTGTTCGTTTTTGTTTTCAGGACACAATGACTCCGGTCTCTTAGAGTTAGAGAGAATTTTTGTTACGTTGGCGATGTAGGACTCCTTCTGTTGCAGATCTCATCTCATCTAAATGTGATATGGGCTGATAAAAGCCACACACAGCAGCTGCCGTGCACGTCAGGATACATGCCGTTTTGGTTGTGAAATCAGGGAGTGTTTGTGTTTTGGCCTGGGGACATTTCAGTTCTTCATCTGTGTGCACTATTGGCAAAAGGGATCAGGTCTTTTTGGGTTTTAAACAAAACGCATCAACAACTTTTGCATCCTCATTTTTTATTAATGATGTGTAACTTCCTCCTATGTGTCGTTTATATCATCCATGACTAGTTTTCACTCTATGAGCTTTAATCATTTGTACTTGGTTTTCAACATTAACGCTCATCAATGGTGAGACAAACACAACAGCAAACACAATCTAAAGACATAAAGGTTTGTATTAAAGGTAGAGATAATTGGTCACTAAGAATATTCTAATAGTTGTTAGTATCTAGGAAAGTGTACAACCTACAGTAGACACCGGTATCTCATGGAAACCGGTCAGACTCGCTCCTGCTCTCACGACAGGTGAATGTTTAGCAAGGTGCTGTGCAAGTAGCTACATGTATATTTCAAGGATATGCTCTAATGAAGTTGCACCTGCAGCGAATAGTAAACTCCCTAAATAATAGCCATGTTTGGTGTGGATACAAACAACCCAGAATGAATTGTTAATTAGAGATAAAGATCTATGGCGATAAATCTGTTCATTTATCATAAGATACTTCAAATAATCAAATGTATGCATGCATTATCCTGTAAATATAGTAGACTGAAACTAATTGTGGTTACAGTTTTTGTTGATCGCTTTGTCGCAAGTATGTGACAAAATTTCACAACTCTCTCTTATCGCACTTGTAACACAGTCAAACTTTCATTCAAAACTTGCCATTGTGCATTAATATGGACTCTAAACATCTCTCGCCACACAACCATTGATTCAAAACATAAGTTTCTTGTGCAATGTCATGCGAAAATATGTTTAATCCCCAAAACACGACATAATGATATCTTTTAGTCGGTTTAACTACCTGTGAATCCAATAACTAACAATACGTGATACATGTTTCAAATTGGATTGGAAGTGTTGAAAGAAGTACGCTACAGTACTGTAAAAGACAGATTACACAGCTTTTACATTAGACAATACATTTCCAAACTTTTACAGAATCTATCATTTCCATAACAAAAAACCTATAGGTAATCAATATCCATCCTATACTAAAAAAAGAAGTATGGATGGTAATCATGTAGTGTACTGTATACAAACTGCAATCATTGCAGTGGTCCTTTGTGGCTCTGTTTGTTATGTAGAGCACTAAGCTACAAACCTTAAGGTTGTGGGTTTGAATCCCACTGAGGTCACAAACAGTAAAAATCTCACCTCTTAGGATGGTGGTTCTGAAGTTTTGAATCTGAACATGTCAGGCAAGTGAAATAACAATCATAGATATATAAAAAGCAACAGTTTCACTAATGATCCATTAATGAGCAAAGTCATAGTAAAATATATTTAGTAGAAAATCTAATCCAAAGTTATGCATGTACTTTGAATGAATAAAATATATTTAAATGTGAAACTTGTCTTTCTACATCTTTTTGTTCAACTCAGGCAATGTCAGATGTAAAGGTATTTTTTGATGATCTGTTGTGTTTTTTTGTACTTAGAGAAGTGAAATATTACCACATATTTGTGTGAAAAGTACCATAGCGACAGAAGAGAACTGTAATGATGGGTGGTGGATGGTAACAATTCTGCCAGAATAGAGACGTTTGTGGAAAATGTGCTTTCAAGGGTGTTGATCAGGTGTGAAATTGTATGCTTAGTTAACTGCCACTGCATAAAGGTTAAAAATCTCCCTCGTCCTCCAACAAATACAAGTGGTTTCCAGGATGCATTAGCCAATCATGTCTGCTGTTAGGATTCAAACTGGTTTATCTGACTTTGTCTGGCAATCCAGGTGCACTGTCTTCTGGCTGTCTGGTGTTCCAAGACACAAAAATGTTTTTCCTTGGAAGTAGGAGGTGCACTGTTGCTATCAAAGGTTCCAAGTAAGAACTCCCTAATACTGAGCACTCCTAACAAAGGAACTGCTGCCAGAGGAAATAAAAACTAAAGAGAGATAACAACATTTGATAGATATTTTAGTACCTTGTGTTTTGGGCACTGAAAAACACACCCTGTTAAGAAACCCTTTAACCAGCAATACTTTTATAATAATAGGACTATAATAATAAGTTACAAAGTGCTTCATACAAGGCAACAATTCAAATCTACAAATTATAAAATCAGAATCAAAACAGATCATTCCAGTCTGTATGATGAAAAAATGTTATTAAAATCATTAGGGAAATTAAACAAAATAAAAATTCAAGTCAAATCTGCATAAGCTCCACAATAAAAGAAAACATGTTGTTGACTCAGCCAACCTGATTTTTGTTTATCCAAACAGACACAACTGACATCCTAATGAAAGGTGTTGCTACTATACCTGTGTCCTGTACAAAACCACACAACACAGGTAGAATGCAATAGTGGCTCCCCCTGCCTGTAACAACATACATTTACAGTATAATGAACATCAACAGTCTCTTGAAAGGATTGTTGTGTTAGGTTTCCTGAGTGTATCCCAGAATGCACTGCATGCATACTGTTTGCATTGTTCCTCACCTCCCTCTGTAATCTGAGCAAACTTTTTAACCTTCTCTTTCTACTTCTTCACCTTTGTTTTATATAAAAGCCAATTACTGTAACAGCATTTCTAAAAGCTAGTTCTTGGATTTAACAGTTTTTGGGAATTTTTATTACAGTAAAGTAAATCTTAATTTTGCTTGTATACATACAGCATGAAAAATGGGATTTTCGTCCCTAACCCTGAACACAAAGCCTGACTTTTATTTTGCAGTGGATGTTATCATGTAAGTGCAGCCATCGTTGGCGCTTGGTGAATTGAGGTCTCCTCTCAGTAAGCCAACACATGTAGAAATGCCTTTAAGTTGTGTTATCAGAAATAATCAGTCAAGCTGAAGCTGAAAAAGCTGAAAAGGCCACATTTTCTGATCAGAATGGTGGGTAAGGCCGCCATCAGAGAGGATAGGCTCAGTGTTACATTTGATCAGACAAACCAATATGTTGCAATACTATAAAATATTGTAAAGCTTTGTCTATTTGCGTAGTGTTTTGAAAAAAGTTGTTGTTTAAAACCCAAATCTGAGTATAAAGCAGGAAATGTGTTTGCATTTTATCAGAAATGGTTCATGGGGTTGGTACATGAATTACAGGTTGTGGTCATTGTGTCTCAAGTACCAGTGTAACTGTTTCCCCTTTTTTTTAATTGGTCAAAACTGAAGTCACATTGGCGAAACTCTTCCCACGATCAGTAAAACAGAAGTGTGTGGACCAAACTGTGAATCATTTTTCTTCGCTTTTACACAAAATGCATGCCATGACTGCTTTCTCCAAAATCCATGAACTCCATTCTCATTACTTCTCCAGCACCTGCAAAGCATTATATATTTACGGCACATTTTTTCAAATGCTAAAACAATACTGTCCAAAACTGTTAAAAACACATTCAAAAACAGAATAATTCCCTGCCTTTCTCAGATTGAGAGAAGGTCTTGGCAGAATATTTATGGAAATGTTATATTATGTTATAGCTATATGCGTAGTGTTTTGAAAAACAGTGTTTAAAATTGCAATGTGAGTGGCATGATATGGTGGTATGATACATTGTGATCAGCATGACATAGCCAGTTGATAATGTAGGAAACAGCGGACAATTGTACATAATCATTTGCATCAATGTGTCGAAGCATTTGCAATTTGCTCAAAACAATTAGAAGTTGTTTTTATGATGTGCACAAGTGACGAGATGATGTTGGGGATGAACATGCAGTTTTGAGAATTTCAATTGTGATCTGAGAAACATACAACAATAAAGCGACTGTGTAACACTAACAGTCATTCTTTAAGCATTATTTCTAAAACCATTAAAAATTGTTGCCAAATAACACACAGAAAACACAAAGATCACAAGATTATAGTATTTGTAAAATCAGTGTGCAGTTGCTGCTTCGGGTGCTTATTCAAAGATGTTTGTGTGTACTTTATTTATACAAAAACACAATTTTTAAAAGAGGTTGAAGAGTTGAAAGAATTGTTTGCATTTGCAAGAGATTTGCAAAATATTTTTTTGGTGTAACGTTTTGTGATTAGTGTGCTTTGCACAAAAAATGTGCCGAGGCTATCATGTACTTTGCTACTAAATGCTAAGGTCCCTGTCAGGTGTGTGTCAGTTCAATTCAGTTTTGCTTTATTGGCATGACTGTTGAACAATATTGCCAAAGCATGTCTGTGTTTGTCTAGGAGGATGGATGGCTGGGTGAGCATGTGTGCACATTTGTGTTTGTGGAGGGGGTTAACCTCAGATAGGAGAGACCCTCATCCTGCCCACTGACCCCAGGTGACCTCTGTAAATTAGAGGAAAGCCTTTAATGATACAGAGCTCGTTGGTCAGGCAGCCTCAACAGACCTGTTGTTTTCCAACAGCAAGATATTTAGAAGACATTCCCACCTGTTGAGGCATCCTTTGAGTCATTTAGTATTCAACACGACAAAAGGCTGAGAGAAAGAGACTGAGCTGTGATTCAGTATTTTTGAGTGTTGAGAAACAAGAACACTCTTTCATTTTTGAGAGAGCTGGGCCTTTTGAACCTCTCTTTGTCTTTTTTTGCTTTTACCATTTACCATTCCTAAATCCCAATCTGTATTTATGGTTTGAGGTTTGCATTGTTATGTCCCATGGAGATTCAAAAGAGTATTATATGTTATGTTAGGTCAAAGGATACCAAGCTGGTACTCACAATGCATTTAAGTTTATTAAACTATTTAACCATATATCCTCCATTTGAAAAAATACCTCAAATGACTGTGACAATGAGGCCGGTTAGCTCAAACCCAGTGTGTTTTTTTTCTCCCCAGAGGGATTAAGTAGCTGACCAACAAAAAACAAAGCCTGTCATTGTTGCTCCTTTTTTCTTGGATGGAGATCTCATTCAGATGGTGATTCAGCGTTCTTTTCAAGGTTGTCACATGTCACATGTAGGGATACATGTACTCTTTCTCAAATTAAAAATACTTAAAAGGAACTCTGGTACAAGCATCTTTATATAGCATATTGTAACCAGAACTGAGTACATAAATGATTGCTGTAAGCATTTCTTCTGTGTGAATGTGGTTTAAACACTTTTCTCCAGAATTAATATGTATTTAATATATTTACTTTTATCTAAGACTGTGCGGGTACTTGAAAAAATATGTTTTCAGAAAGAATATTGATCTTTCCTGGTTTTGCCATGTGACACCAAATCCAGTTAAACAAAATGTATTTTAAATATGAAAGTGTAATTGTAGTTTGAAAGTAAACATGATGCCACCAGCTGACTCCACCTTCAGTTATCTAAGCTGTATAAAGAAGGTAGAAGCCGTTTCTTCCCTCTCACTTTCTCTCTCAGTAAAAGTCTTACGCAGGCCTTGACTGAGCCAGCGGGATCCGATATCGCCTTCATCTCAGGAGGGCTGAGCTTGTGGACACAGAGGGCCTTCTATCCCACAGAGTCCTGGAAGAGAGACTCGTTTTGCTCCTTCTTCATCCCCAGCTCCAACTATGTATTCTGCAGGAGTGGAGATCCTTGGGATGATCCTGGCAGTGGCCGGGTGGCTGGGGGTAATGGTGGCCTGCGGTCTGCCCATGTGGCGGGTGGCTGCTTACATCGGTCAGAACATTGTCATCTCCCAAGTGATTTGGGAAGGCTTGTGGATGAACTGTTCAGTGCAGAGCACAGGCCAGATGCACTGCAGAGTGCACGACTCCATGCTGGGGCTGCCTGTGGACCTGCAAGCAGCGCGTGCATTGGTCATTGTGTCCATGGTACTGTGCATTGTGGGCATCGGCCTATCAGTGGCAGGTGCCAAGTGCACCAACTGTAGCCGGGATGTGAGCAGTAAACCACGGCTTGTGGTGGCTGCTGGCATAACCTTTGTGGTGGCTGGACTGCTGCTGCTTGTGGCTGTGTCCTGGACCGCGCATGCCATCGTCATAGACTTTTATGACCCGCTGCTGGAAGAGACGGGGAAGAGGGAGTTTGGTAATGCTCTGTACTTTGGATGGGCTGCCTCCTGCCTGCTCATCCTAGGTGGAGCCCTGCTCTGTTGCTCCTGTCCACCCAAAGCAGCTCCAGCACCGAGTGGTGGTGGCTCCATGCCTCCCCGGATGGAATACTCACCTGTCAAGACTTTATCAGTTAATGGATACACCAGAAGAGACTATGTCTGAATAAATGACATGTGGGTGCAGTTGAAGATACAGATACCAGTGTTAGCAAATTTGTGCTCAGTATATGGATGTTTGGTGGCATAGATGTTAATGCAGCATCTTAGGCTTGGACATAAAGCATAAATCACTGATGCATGTTTCATGTTTCATGAAGTGTTTTTTGACCGTTTTTCTGTAGTGTTGGGCATCATGTGTTGTTTGGAATATTTTATTTCAATTAAAATGCATTTTGCATGTAGATTCTAGCTTTTTTCTAGGAAACATTCAGATGGTGTTTGATCATAAATATATTCACAAGGTGTTTATGTAGATTATTTCTGATTAAAGCAAGTTTTGATTATAAATAAAAGAACAAAACGTGCTCCATAATTTACTAATTTTCATGTATTCTAAAAAGTGGAGTTTGTAATTTAGCACTTTCATGACACAGACTCAGAAATGTATAGTCAAAAATACATGTTTAAATTAAGTGTAACATTAGTTATTTGATACGCAGACAAAGATACCAGCTGTAGAGTTCAGTAGAGTTTGACCAATGATAGCAGTACTGGCGCACGTAGAAATAAGGTATTTTGTGTCAATGTAAATGGAGGAAAGAAACAATGGGTGGCTTGTTTCAGAAGAGCACCTTATGCTTCCCCTCCATTGTAGCTTGTCCTTCATTTGCGAGAGTGAAACTGAGTCTGAGATAAAAGTCTCCATCTGCAAGGGGATGTAACCTGCACTGTAATTGAGTCCAAACTGAGCCACAAAGGCCCTATTGATCAGGTGGTATGCAACTGTTTCCCCCCCTCCCAGGTGGTATTCACTAGAATAAAGAGTATCTAAATGCTCAAAATGTCACTTGAAATTTAAAAAAAAATCTAAATGGCAAAACAAAAGCAGATATTGAGTGAGAAAAAGTTTCTTTGGATTTGTTGTAGACAGTTGGTGACACCACATCAGGACTGTGGGCCTGCTGCATTTAGGGGAAATTTACAGTCTTGCAGGCAATTCAGTACTCCCTGTTTACAAGTAATAATGTTACATTAAAATAGACAAAACAAAGCTACAGGTTGAAAACATTTCTTGCTTTCTTAACTTGTTTTGGCCTGAGAAATGAGGTAAAAGAGCTAAAGGATGTCCTTCTAAATACCCTGAACACTCCTTTTGAGTGACCACAGACCCTACTGGCAGGATTGTGTTACAGAGCAGCTGTGCAGTCGTGTGTTGATGGTAAGGTGCAACTGTCACATACAAAAACAAACTGCAATATCTACCTTAAAAGCACCAGCTCCCACTTCATAGGGGTTGCAACAAAACACAACACCATGATGTTGCTGCAACACAGAAACACTGACTGAACACTATACAAGTATGGTGTGTCCAAATTTTGGAAATGAATGGCCTCAAGTATGCATTAGTATGCAATAATGTTGGGCTTTTGCACAATCATCAAATACTGTACATGCTGTGTTTAAAGGGAAGTTGTGTTTGACCACAGCCACCACATCACCTTGGTAAAGCACCCTCTCTTTCTTTGCTATCTCTTTCTTTTTTGTAAACTGATTTACAAACCAACAAAGGTGCAGATTCAGTGTGTGATGGGGCTTCCTGGTAAAACTAACAGAGGTGTTTGTTCAGTAGAGGTTGTTTTCTGTGGCACATGCAAAAGTTAAACTGAGTTTGAAACTCCTGAAGCACCATGACGTTTAGAACAAAGACACTGATTAGACCCTCCATCCTTGTGCTCACTTATCAGTGTCCCCGTTCTGAAGGTCATAGTGCATCAGCAGTTTCAGTTTAACTTTTTCACCCAAACAATTGTTTCAGCTTCAAACACACTGGCCCATTCTCTCTCTATAAAACTGATCATTATAAACATGTTTATGTCCAGAGAGAAAACACCTGTGATATTCATAAATGATGTTTATCTGCCGTTCCCGCACATGGTCTGAAGTTATTAACTTCCGATGATAACATAGGCGACTGGGAAAAGTTGTTATTCGCAGCACAAATCTCAGCATTGTTACATTTTGTTTTATCAACTTTTGATCTCTAAATGAAATTAATTTAAATTTTTTTAATAAAAAGATCCGCTTTGTGTGGAAAGGATTAACAATACCATCTACTTACATTTAAGGGCAGTGTGTCAGAACATTTTCTCAGTAAAGTATCCTGTCAGCCATTGTTACTGGAAAGATTCTGGGCGTTATCTCTCTCAAATATGTTTAAAAGAACTTTCAATAACTCCTCACCTACACACTGTAATATCTTCAGTCAGTATTTTTAACCAAGTATGTATTAACTTTACTGCTGGTAAGCAGTTTTGTAATTTCATACAAAAACAACAGTTAAAAAAGGAAATATGATTCATAACCCCTTTGGCCAGTTTATGACCTTAACACAAACTATAAAATTATAAATATTTTTGGTTAGATTCAACTCAGAATTCTGAATATCTGACTCATCTGTCAAAGAGGAGTAAATGAGAAACCCATGGGAGTTGATAGTGTTTTCCATTTTCAATCATTGATCCACCGATCTTTACCATGTCTGTTATCCTTTAACTACACCAGACCTGGGATCCACGCACTCTGTTTACTCTCCCCTCACCCAAATAGATGGGAAAGCTACAGGGGCAGAGGAAGTTGAATGACTAAGCACAGGCCAAATATATGCCAAGGCTAGTTTTTGGACAGAACCCTACTTAAACTCTTCCCTGGCCAATACCCAAGTCTCCACCTTCTGCTCTAAAGAAATCTGCTGCTTATATGAGCAATCAGCACTGAAGTGAACACAATCCCCTTTTGCCTACTAAGATAGAGAAGACATCTGCTCCAACATGCCTTCAGTGGGGCTGGAGATACTTGGAGTGACTCTGGGTTTCCTGGGATGGATTTTGGCTGCTGTATCCTGCGCTTTGCCTGCATGGAAAGTGTCAGCTTACATTGGGGCGAACATTGTCACAGCCCAAATGACCTGGGAAGGTATCTGGATGGACTGCGTGGCCCAGAGCACAGGTCACATGCATTGTAAATTCCACGACTCCATGTTGGCTCTAAGCAGAGATATTCAGGCCGCCCGCGCCCTCACTGTCACTACCATTGTGTTGACCATTGTGGGAGTCCTGGTGGCCATGATGGGGGCAAAATGTACCAACTGCGTGGAAGAAGAGTCGGCCAAGGCTCGGGTGATGCAAGCTGCCGGGATGGCCTTCATCCTGGCTTCTCTGACAGAGCTGATCCCTCTGTCATGGTGTGCCAACAGGATCATTGTGGATTTCTACGATCCAAAAGTACCTGCTTCAAGGAAGAAGGAGATAGGTGCTGCTCTGTACCTGGGCTGGGCTGCAGCTGCATTTCTTCTCATTGGTGGGGGTATTCTCTGCTCCAGTTGCCCTCCGCAAAATGAGAGAAGGTATGGGCCTCCATCAAAGATGATATACTCCCAAAGCAGGTCGACCCAAGCAGTAGCCCCAAGTGGTTATGATAGGAGAGACTATGTCTGAATGTGCACCTGCCGTTTTCTTACACATTTACCATTATGAAAAAGACTGCCTAAAGAGAACTGGAGAGAAAAGTCTGAACAACTTCTGTCTTCATGTTGAGATGGGGAAAAGCTTTATATTCATGCCACCATATAATGTACTGTGTGCTTTTTTGAACAGAGCCTACGTCAAACAAACAAACAAAAAGCTTTGTGTGTAACCTTGAGGCTGTTGGAAGCACTTGGGCTAACTATATATTCATGATGTGATTAGTCCTGTATTTTATACGCTGAAAATAATTGTATAATGAGTAATCCAAATTTAGAGAATAGGTGAATCATAATGCGGACATTTTTATCTATCTATCTATCTATCTATCTATCTATCTATCTATCTATCTATCTATCTATCTATCTATCTATCTATCTAT
>JAPMOB010218094.1:0-37770 GCA_029875015.1 Lepomis gibbosus | reverse complement strand
GTGTGTGTGTGTGTGTGTGTGTGTGTGTGTGTGTGTGTGTGTGTGTGTGTGTGTGTGTGTGTGTGTGTGTGTGTGTTAACAGGCCCATGAGTGTGTGGTGGAGTATGCAACGCCTCTGCTGACGCTTTACAGCATGTCTCAGGAGAGGAGCGCTGGTTTTGGGGAGCCTGAGCGCAGACAGCAGGTTCTGCTCTTCTACAGGACCCTGCAGGACATACTGGATCACTCGTTGGAGTGTCGCAACCGCTATACACTCATCCTGCTCAAAGGTAGGAAGACAGCCAAGTGTGAGCCTGTGTGTGTGGGTAAACTTTATACACACATTGTGGCATCAGACAGACTGCTTTTAGGGGGATTTCAGCTTTTAGCTTATCCGTCCCTCCACAAGGACTGACAATCAGGATTTGTGTATTTATGGTTTCTTTTGCAGTACGTGTGTAAAAAAAGAAAAGAAGAAAAGATTTTGTTGACGCTCAGCAGCCTTATGCCACACAGTGTATAACTGAAACGAAGGATGAAGGCTTTTTCCAATTATGTCTGCCCTCATGTGAACTTTTTAATCTGCGTTGCCAGTAAGAAACCCAGTTTCATAGCATAAATACTCCATCGTGTGATTTTAGCAGTTATTAGATTATCATTTAACTTCACAAGAATACATTGTTAAAAAGAAATGAGCAAAAAACAATGAGAATATTTAGAGGCAGGGTGCTCAAACAAAACATAGATAATGTTTTCTTCTTCTACTAGATGAGCATGAGGACGACCCTCACTTCCTGTCCAAGGCCATCCTCAGACACCTGCAGCAGCAGGAGAAAGAGGAGTTCTGCCTCACCCCACCCCCTCACCAAGAAACGGAGCATCCGTTTGCGAGAACTCCAACTCCACCCATAAACAATTACTGGCACCACCCTGACCCAATGAGCCGGGAGCCCACGCTCATGTTTAGCCTGGAGAGACCTCAGCCTCTCATGGAACCTGTTGAGAACACAGAGGATTATCAAGGAAGACTATAAACATTGTTCTGTCATAGTATAGTCTTGTTATACATATACCAGCCTGACAGATGTGGTAAAAAATATTTACCACAGGTTTGCTTAACAGAAGAGTTGTGTTTCATTTGAACTTTGTAATTTATGGTTTGGTGAGTGACAGTTGCCAGAGACTCCGAGGAGCTGACTAAAGTTTAGACATTGGCAGATTGAGATACGTACAGTGTATTATTGTCATTGTGGTCCAGTGTGTAATATTTCTGAGGATTTATTGACAGAAATGCAATATAATATTCATAACTATGTTTTCAGTAGTGCATAAAGACCTTATATAATGATATGTTTTTATTACCTTAGAATGAACTATTTCTATCTACATAACCGCGGGTCCTCCCTTCCATGGAGGTCATCATGTTGCGCCGTCATGTTTCTACAGTATCCGACAACGGACAAACAGTGCTGCAGAGCTTCTTCTGCTTGTGTAATTCCAGCAGTGCAGACCACCATCATTACATTGAATGCATACCAATTAGAAGAGGAAATAATAATAATAATAAGCAGTCGGGACAGATATAGACAGATGACGGCAGAAATACTGGTGTGGATTTTCCCAGATGGAAGGCTCTGATGAGGGGCAGATGTTTTCAAAGTGGTGCTGAAGTTGTCTGTTTTCTGCTGGAAATGTTAGGCTAATTAAGTTGGCGATCCAAATGAAAACTGTTGTTTGATAGCTTTAGCTGGAAGATGGACATTATCACGAGAGACATGACATGTTTCCCCTGTCAGTGGTGTAAAATATGTAGTTGGATTAATGTCATGTAGCCTAGTTATTCTCCTGTGGTTTGGCTTTGCTAGTTAAATTAGCAAGACGATCAGCAGTAACTGGCAATAAAACGGTAACTTTAACATTAGCGTAGAGCATAGAAGCATTAGCCAGCTAAACCTTTACTGCTCTGGCAGAAAAATCACGTTTTGGGTTAATTTCATGCAGTTATTCTCCAGCTCTCTGTTATGGCTTTGTTACGTGGATATAAATGTCCCGTTACTTTCCTGAGAATGAATAGTATTGGCAATAAAACAGTAACAGCAGGGAAGCTAAGATCAGCAGCTAAACTTCACATTTTACTGCACTGGTGGAAAACTTTTACCACAAGCTGAAATTATGGCTATCAGTACTACTTTGTGTTTCTGTTGTATTTTAATAAATTAAAAAAGACATTTTGTTAATATTTTCATGCTTATCAAATGAAGCGAGAGGAGACTTGATCCTCACCTGACTATTACTATTACCATTTACTTTGGTATGTTAATCCAGATGAGCCAACCCTCCCAAGATGCAACAAAATGTATTATTACAGTAAAATAATTTATCACAGGAATATGAGGCATCATGTAGCACTTCATTTCTTGATGTGGCTGTTGTTTAATGAAGCAACAATACAATTTACAATAACATATGGTTTTACTTAATAATTAAGTAAATATAATTATTTACGATGTCTTCGGTCATGTCTCAGGCACCTACACTACTCGCTTGGATAGGGGAGGGGTGGGTGAAATTCGTTTGAATTTACAACCCTCACCACTAGATGTCACTTACACACTGAACCTTTAATTGCAATTGTGGAAAAAAAGAGCTGATAGTTAAAATGGAAACACTTTGTCTCAATAAAGTTGTGCAAATGTTGTTGAAGCAACTGAAAGTATGGTAACATAATCATTGTGAAGGGAAAATGGGAAATCTTTATTGGTGAAACAAAGTTGTAGGCAGACCAGACCACAGAGATTGTACAAGTGTGTTTTATTACTATAACGAAAGAAACAGTCACATGACACCTCACACCGCACCCGTTTCTCTGTGTCTCACATGCACACACACCTCATGACCTGAAACTGCTCAGAGAGGTTGCATCAGACATGTTTACAGGGCAGCGGTGAGATAAGGACAGAGGGATCTGATCCAAACCATGCTGAATTATCACCACAGCTCTGAAATACTGCATATCCAGATGATTTATAAGGTGCAAATGTAGCATGTACGCAGATACAGACATAATATCAAACGATGAGAACACAACATTAAACTTTTTTCCCTACATGTATGTATCACTCTTTGGTAGAACTGCTTATAAACACACACTTGTGTTGAGGGGTAAGAAGGTGCTGTACAGCTCACTTGCCTTGCTCCAGACCAGTTATGAAGTTAAACAACAGCACAAGCCTTCAGTTAAACTTATTCACCATTCAATAGGTGTCTTAGGGAAACTTTTTTAGATAACAATGTAATTTCATTTTATAGATTTATAAAACAAGACTAAGCAGTGCACGATGCATAGTGGAACTCTCTTTTAGTGAATGGCTTGATCCTCTGACTTTTCATTTAGTGCAACCAGGAACTCAAATAATAATAATAATAATAATAATAATAATAATAATAATAATAATAATAATAATAACTCAAATTATAATAATTATCACGAAAAATGTTAACTCTTTTGTTCTTTCAAGTTCAAAGGCCGATTTTTGCTCCTGTGTAGAAATTAAAGAAACTCTATGGTTAATTGTGTGTTAAACTTTTCTTTATGGTCAAAATGTGACAAACACTTGATGCCAAACAGGGGTAGCTGTGGCTCAGGAGTAGTAGTGAACGAAAGATCGGTGGTTCAATCCCTGGCTCCTTCAGGCTCCATGTTGAAGTGTCCTTGGACTGAACCCTGAATTGCCCACTATGGCTGTATGTTAGTTCTGAGCACTCAGGCTCAGTGTATGAACGTGTGTGAATGGGTGAATGCAATGTAGTGTAACAGCGCTTTGAGTGGTTGCAAAGATTAGAAAGGTGCTATACAAATACAATGCATTTGGATCACTTATCAAATCTAAGGTAGAGCATTCAAAACTATATTGTATTGTATATATCTAAATAGGAAAAATTAAGTGCTAATTTGTTCGTGATTCAAATGAATTAAATCAAACATTTGTTGAAGATATATTAAACATTTGTTATATTGTTATTGAGAAAATTATATTTTTTACATTTTACAGAGTAAATGATTGATCCATTAACAGAGCGGCTTCCAGCAAATAGTGGACTGTCATGTAAACTGAGCAAGGTTTGTTTCAGCAACATGAGTTTTTATGTCAATAACCAGGCAGTTGTTTCATCAGGGCAGTGGTGTGAATTTGTTTTGACCATAATCCCTTGTTACGTACGGATAAAAAAAAACAAACAGTCACTCTGGTTTTAGAAATTGCAACAAAGACAGATGATTACAAGAAACAAGTCTGACTAGTCCTCCACCAGCTGTCTGACATCAGCTGACACATGATGACACAGAACCTTTAAGGGTCTATCACATATATTTCTGATTAGCTATAATATCCTAAGAATCCGAAATCATAACAAATCAGATGGAATCAAGAATGATCTGTCTGGTCACCTGTACAATCACAAAGAAATGGAAGAACTCGATCATTCAATACCTCATTTAATTAAAATGCTATTTCCATGAGATGTCATCGGTCTGTTCTGCACAGTGTCAGTTTTTTCTTATTTGCAGTTTTGCAAATTGATGCATGTCCCTCATTGTTCTCTTAGATAGCCATGACTTCATACAACATGACAAAACCTTAACTGGTGGCCACCATCACTCAGAACTTGGTGGTGTTGGTTGTTCAAGATTAGGTGGAAAATGCTTGTTTTATATTAAAGTAGGCTTTCATTTGGAACTGAGGACTAGTGTTGGCCAGTAACGTGTTACTCAGTAACTGTATTATTATTTCTTTTCCCAGTAACTAGCAGTGTAAGTGATTACCTGATGTTGTTCAAGTCAGCTGTTAGCCAAAAAACTAGTGGTCCTTTCTAAGGAGAAATACGTAACTAGTAACTTATTACAACACAACAGACTTGTGTTTCAGATACTGTCTTACAAGCCAAGTGACAGAAACGCATGCTTACACAGGCAATGTGGGTTAGTTAGGTAGCAATCACACTGTATTTCCCCTGCTGTTCCACTGAAAGACACTTCCTCCTTGGTGGTCAGTCTGTCTGACGACAGTATCTAAACTGAATGTGATTGGTGAGGAGCTGTGATGTCACAGCAGGGAGATTTCCAAAGCAGGTGAGTAAGGCAAGTCAATGTGCAAAAAAAAAAAAAGCCTTCCTCCTTAGTGTCTGCTCTCACGTCAGGAAGGACTTTGAGGCAAACAATACTGGCTGTTAGTGATTGTGTGTGTATGCGTATGTGTGTGTTCCCAAGGTGAACGAGACGTTGTTCAGCTAGTTTCACTCTAACAGCCATATGCATAAAAACACTTTATCCTTGTAACACACTGCAATGAAAGCACTTTACTAGATAAAATGAAAAAGAAAATCTTAAAAAGATAAATAAATGGCACATTTACAGCCAGAGGTTCAGTGATAACCTGGGTCAGGACTACAAAGCTCCTTAAATTTAAGGTTTAAGGTTTGTTATGTAATTGTGGCTCTAATTTGAGTATTTTTTTGTATGGTGTGGGAGTTTAAATATTAATCAATAGATGGAGAGGAAAAATTTAGTCCTGTGTTAAGTGGATATGCTTACGATGCTCCACCAGGTGTATGTCTGAATGGCGTGTCAGACCATGTTACTCACCTGTGAGTAAGGCAGGGCTCATGCTACTGTCTCGACCTGATGTGCTCACACACACTCACAGGAATCCCGTGTGCATACACTAAAAGCAGATATGAGAGTTAGATTCTCTGGAAAATGACATAAAGACTAACCAATGTGGCTTTTTAAAATCCAACCAGGACGATCATTTTATGTTACAAGTAAATTTCTTTCTCAGTAAAATCCTTGGGAAATTCTGATTTATGCATTATAGGTGTTTACTCTAATTGTTTCACCATGGATACTGTAAGATTTCATAACAACACTATTTATATCAAAGGCAAAAATGTCAAGGGTAATTAACTGATCAAAGGCAGCACTATTTCACCACATGTCAACAAACCTTTTGTAAATACATGTGTATTACATCTTTCAGTTACTCAAACTGTTCTTCCCATCTGAAGAGGACTGCCAACAGTTTCAGTATTTCTTTATTCTGGATATTTCCTTCTCACCAGCAACACTCCTGAAGAGGATAATATATGAAATAAGTAAAATAAGCACTTTTGTCATTTAGGAATACTAAAGATAATCCTACATCCCTGCATGGTGGTGGGGTGGTTGGGGGGGCTCTCTCTCAGGCTTTTGTTTAAACAACAGAAATCAGGTGTGGCACTTTTGATTGTCCTGCTGTCTGGACTTGGGATTTATCCCCAGACTGGACAACACCCTCTCAGAGGAATTCAAAACAACCACATTAAAACTCACCTAGAGTGAATTCAATACTTACTGTATGAAGCATCTGTAAGTAGCTGTATGTTGATTCGCTCATGCCTTACTCAACATTGAATTTGCTTTAACAATTTCTACTACTTGCTGGATCATATTACTTGCTTTTTGATATTTTTGTTTTCCCTGAAATGTGTTTTATATAAAACACAAACAATGCATTACAAGGACATTGTTATTAACCCGTAAGATATAGTACTTGCCTGTAGTCTGTGCATAAAGACATTTACCCGCTGAAAGGTTAATTTAGACATACATCACATTATGTATGCCCTAAATATTGGTCATAGGCTAGTAGATTTCCATCGCAGCCTACATGCCTGTTAAATTTATTAGTACTTTCAAATGGAGGAAATAGAAGAAGTTCTCGGATCCATTGCTTAAGTATAAATATCAATATAACAATAAAAAAATACTATATATTACAAGTAAAGTCCTGCATTAAAAATTAAAAAGTGAAAGTACAGACGAATTAGCAGTAAAATAATCTTCTTAAAATTAAAATGAATCGATATGCAAAAGAATTGCCCTGTGAGTGTTAGAACATTATATATTGTGGGATCATTAATACAGGTGCAGTCAATGTGTAAGTAGCATTTTAATGTTTTTAATTGAGATGACTATGAATAAAGTAACACTTTATTCTAGTGGTGTGTGATTTTTTAAAATAATTTAACAGCATGTTTCCTGGAAAGATGTCTGTAATTTGATGCTACAGTAATAATGGAGGAAATGTGAATTTTCTTGACAGGAAAGCTCTGTTTTAACCCAAGTAACTTACAATTCATTATTAATTGACTTGACTGCATTTTTGCATTTTCAGCTGACCTGCTGACCTACTCTATAGTTTTATTTATTTATTTTATTTTGAATTAATTAATTTGTTTTTTATTTATTTTTTTAACACACACACACACACACACTTTAATTACTTTACGCTTTAATTACTTGTTTAATGAAATGTATGGGGTTGATTGTTCTTATGTAGTTTGTATGATGCTTTGGCAATATTGTTGTTACACATTCATGCCAATAAAGCTAATTTAAATTGAATTGAATTGATAGCAATGGAAGTGTATTAATTGAAAAGTCTATTTATTTCTTATAATTACAACCAAATTGTATACTTCTTGCTATGAAACTTCTTGGAAATCATCTGGAAAAGGACCTGTAGAGTGTTATCCTGTATACTGTTGGGCTGTTAAATCTACAAAAAAATGTATATTTTATCAGAAAATTATCATATGTTTTGGATGAGATTCATTTTCAGAGTTACTAGTAACTTTTGGGTAAATGTAATGTTAGTGACTTATAATAACTTGGGTACAAACCAAAATTGGATGTGTGGAGTTACAAAAAGGTTCTACTTACATTCCACCACTTCAACAAACATTTATGAGGAATGTTGTTAGATTCGTATAATATTCCACTACTCTTACTTTACAGATATCCCTACTCGGTGCAATGCCCGGACATGTTGCGTGAGCCGCCGCGAATCAGGAACCTTCTGGAGTTAGCCGGTAAGCCCCGCCCACTTACGAGCGAGCTCAGCTGATGCAACCAACTGCTCGACGGGTATAAAAGACTCGCGCTCCTAGCAGAGAGCCGCTCAGCTCACTTAACCTACTACATGGAGAAGACACAGACCAAACGTTTGGAGGAGATACCGGAGCTTCACACACAGGAATCAGGATGGTCTATACCACGGCTCTGCTCTTTGAACACGGAGTGCCCGTCCCTTCGGAGGAAGAAAGTGTCGTAGAGATGATAGGAAAGTACTTCTCCCAGCTCACGGCTCCGGGCCAAAAGACGAGCGCAGCCCGGCGGGGCAGCGTCGAGAGCTGTGACGAAAGGGAGAACTCGCTTTGTAAGTTGTTTTAAAAAGTTAAATGTAGTTTTGTTAGTGATGGACAAAAAGAAAAGGAAAAGTAGTTGACTTAAACAGTCTCCCTAAGTAGGCCTACTCATCTCTAATTGGCAAAGCCATATTTTGATATTAATGCGTAACCATAGCCGTTACATGGGAACTAGAACTATATAATTTAGCGGAAGCGCAAATTAATTAGCTAAATTCCGCGATGGGGTTGTGTCTGATGTAACCGATCCAGGTCTTGGATCAGCTGATGACACTTCTCCTCTCAGCTGCTGATACAAAGCCTCTGTTTTGATGACTTGTATTTTAGTGCAGCATTGCAAGACATTTATCACATGATGCAAGTAAAATGACAGAGCAAGGGTCAAAAGATTACTTTATTGATGATAAACTGGAAATTCATTTCAGGGTCAGTGTATGTGAAAAAGCAAATTAAACGTCCTCATACATTAAATCTTTCCTTTAAAAATGCATTTACTGCCTTGAAAACTAAAATTATGCCAACAATCTTGGTGTCTTTCCACAGTTGCCGACTTGGACGCTGGCTTTGAGCAGGAGCGGCTCCTTCAGCAGGATGTGACCCGGCAGATGGAGCGCCTTCTGACAGAGGCCAAAGCTTCCACCCTCCATTGCCAGGTGCTGCTGCTGCCTCGCCAGATGACCACCAGGGTGGGCCAGGACGTGGTGCGCTCCTCTGTGGATGAGCCCTGCGGGCTCCGGGGCGCCTCCATCAGAGTTTATGTGGAGGGCAAAGATGGCCTGAAGTCTGTGGGGAGCATCTTCCCAGACCCAAGTGTCACCTCGACGTTTGAACTGTCTGTGATCTTCAAGGCAGATAAGGATGACGGCTGGCCACCACTCATGCACATTTTTGATACCAACAAAGTGTTGAAGCTGAGACCACAGTACCGGCTGGTAAAGAGGAAGCTCTACTCCTCCGCCAGCCCTGTCATCCATGATTTCAACTAGGGGCAAGGCTAAGAATGTAAACCCGTTTCACTACATTTACTACTTTTTGTGTGTGACTGATTACTAACTTTATAAGCTCAGGTTTGGCCTGGACAGCACAGGGAAATGCTGGAGTTTCTCAGTTTATATTTTATCTCTAGGGAAGAGCATTGTTCTTTATCTCATGTATAATTGTCTGACTTTAAGCAGGAGGTCAAACTGCTTTGTGTCTACAACTCTGTTGCCAACATGACCACAATATTTTGCACAATGGTTGAATGTTAAAAGTGTACACTGTAAACATAAAAACTTCCTTCCAGGACTGGGCAGGTCTCACTCCTAATGCTGTACTTGTGTTTATTTATACAATTTTAGAGTAAATCTTTTTTTTTTTTTAACCAACCAATGTGTCCTGTACTTTCATTTCAGTGTACTGTACAGTGTACTATAAATACTTATTTATACTGTACATTTCCCACCACACATATACAGACATCTGTAGCTCACATTTAAGGGGCTCTATACTTAATGACTTAACTTATTGAAGTTGTCTGCAAGTGGATTACACAGCATTTTTACAAGAAAGTCAAAGCTGGAAGAAGAAAAAACCCTCTACCAAATGAAATCTCAATGGGGGTAAAGGACCGTGTAGAGACAGACAGAAAGTGAGGCACCTCTGGCATGATTTAGGTTTAAATCAAATCTTTTTATTTAACAAAATTTACAACAGAACACACGTATCAGCTATGCAAACGAAACACTACATGATTCATCTTGCAGGTACAAAACTTGTTTTTGTACTCCCATCTAACACACATTACACAAACACGTTTCTTATGCTATTTATATAGCACACTGTCTACATCCTAAGTGACAAGTAGAGATGCATGAATACTATTTCAGCAAAAACAAACTCCACATGTTTGAGCCGATTAACAAACAAAACCACCTTTATATTACATTTCTGCCGACCATCCTACAAAGAGAACTTAGTTTTTAGATTTCCTGATTCTCTAACTTCAAAATGCAGCTATTGATTTTCATTCATTTCACTACAAAATGAGAAAGAGCTGTGAAATTTGAGGTTATGTGAAGTTATAACTGACCCACATATACTTATAAGTGAACAATTTTACTGTTTTTAGATTATAAATTTTTTTGCACACCTCACCTCCAAACAGAAGCAGATGTAAAAGCTCCTGAACAGCAACCTTATAAATGCAAAAAATAAACAACCCAATAAGCATTTCACCATTTCTATGATTGTATTCTTCACATTCTGTGTATGCCTGAGTGCACTTGAATGCAACACCTAAAGGCTTCCTGCTCTCAATGGCAGTACCACACATATTCTTTACACTGATGGATTATACCTCTGCCAGTTATAATATTGGATTCTCAAGCTGAATATTAGAGTCTGAGGGCTTATTGAAGGGAAGGTAATCTAAAAACTTGTGCCAAAGAAAATGGTCAGCAGAAACGTTAA
Organism: Lepomis gibbosus; assembly: GCA_029875015.1. Lineage (NCBI taxonomy): Eukaryota > Metazoa > Chordata > Actinopteri > Centrarchiformes > Centrarchidae > Lepomis > Lepomis gibbosus. The sequence goes on along the minus strand of JAPMOB010218094.1, from coordinate 27,096 downwards.
TGCAATTTGCAGTTAATGGGCTAAATCATGACAACACAGAGGGGTGTTCTTATCCATTATTATAGGAAAGCAGACAAATCCCTCCAGTTTGGTGCCGTCACCAGCTTTTGTTAATGAAGACTGCCATTCATTCTTACATTTATCAACAAAAAAGGCAGAAAATCCAGGTCAGATTTCTAATTGCTGTAATGTCAATCTCACAATCATATTTTCGCAATGATCAAACTGACAAATTCAGTATCTTGGTTTCATTTGGTGTTAGTCCAACATGAAGTACCAGAATTAATGCATCAGTGATTCAGCATGACTAAATCTGACAAGCAGAACTTATTCTGTCCTATCATTTGATCCCAAACAAACTTTTGCTGGTGATGATGTTATCTTTCTCTTCGCTGTTCCTCCACAGCAGATGGAAATGATGGACTACTACCTTCACTGGTGAAATGATACTTGGGGAAAGTGGTGCGCTGCACATTAGCCAATCATATGAACTGGAAAGGAAGAATCTTGATGCAACTCTCTGTCACACACACACATATATCACACACACTGTGCTGCGGCATAGACATGCCAAAATAAGAATAATGAATAAGTGAATAAGTGTGTATTCACAAACACACACACGCACACAGAGACTGCGCAATCCTCTTCAAACAACCAAGGTGACGAGAAGGTAATCAGCTCCACCTTTCCAATTCCCAGAGTTGTCTCTCAAATGTCAGTCTATTTCTTCATTTTAAGGTCGGCCTCCATGGCACTACGGCGACCCCTGGTGCCTCCGTCCTGCAGCATAGAGACAGATGGAAGAGAAATAGGGAAAAAAAGAAAGAGCAGTAGAAAAAAAAATTAAAGGATTGATGTAAAGGTCAAAGGTCAGTTGGACAGAGTGGCAGGAGGCCCTGTGGGCCTCCACACGCGATTGAGCTCTGCACAAAAAAACAAAAACAAAGAAAACAAACACAGCACAATCCACCTATGAAGGCTTCCTCCCCAAATGAAGAACAGAAAAAAACAATGATGATCAAAAAAAGTAAGATTTGAAAAGAAAAGAAGGAGAAAAGAAATTAGAACATGCAGAGACAAGTACAATCGCACGTAAACAGAAAAACACAGGAAACCGGCATGGGGTCAATAACCGAAGGTCGACGGAAGCTTGGGTGATGAAAGGTTACTGGAGCCTGTGTGTGTGTGCTGAGAATACTGTGTTCAAACATAACTTAAAGTCTATGAGGGTGACACGGACAGTGTGAGTGAGCGTGAGAAACTGTCAGAGAAAGGAGGAGTGAGAGACAAAGAGGCCTTTTAATTGCAATATATAAAAAGGTATGGCTGGGTGCTGATGCTCTGGTTTTTACTAGTGAGTTTTTGATCCTAAAGTTTAGTACCTTAAAGCGCAACTTGCAGGCTGAGTTTTGTCTAAATGTATACTTAACCTTTCCTGAAAATGACCATTTGAAAAGTGCAGAATTGTATATGTTTTAAGAGAGGAAAGGGCAAAAATTAAAAAAAAAACAAAGGTAAAAAGTAGCCATTTTGAGCAACGGTCTTCTAAATGCTCTTTTTTCAACATTGCATCATATTATGTCTCAGCTTAACACGTGGTAGTAGGTGGTAGGCAAACTCCAACCTGTCAAGACGTCCAGTCCACAGCTTTACTTAAAGGAAAAGGACTGGCATTAGCTCTGTGGTTGAGTATGGGATAGGATGTTGAAGCCAAGTCTATTTGAGACTGACAGCTGGTGCTGCTTCTTCAGTACACACAGCAGCTTCATCAGGTCCACCATCAACAGAAGCTTCTGGTTCTGCTGCTGACAGGAGTAACAGTCACAGATCTGTCAGATATTCAGCTCAGTCAAAACATGAACTCATCGCACCATACATATCTCATATCTCGTTTTTTAACTTTTGCTAACCTCCAAAAGAGGTACAGCAAGGTAAAACATAGTGTGGGATTATATTAGGCAATGCCAGATACGACTGATACAAGCTGATACTTGCGCATTAGTACCAATACTCCTGCCAGTATTAGACAACCAAGACTAGTTTTGTTATAGCCTCATAATGTGACAAACCTTCCAATATTATGATGTGAACATAGCGTCAGCTATCATTAGCCGGGGATTCCGGGACACATGCCCAGTTCTCTGCTGGTTCTTAAACCTCAACTTAACTTCTTGTTTATTTTCTCAACAGTCCCATATTATATTATACGTGTATGAATATACATTTATAATCTCTTCAGTGTCAAATTCAGCAATGGGATCCATACTTCTCAATGAAAACTGACGCCAACTTGGCACCTCTTCCTTTTGTTATGCCACATCCAATTCGTCTTTTTCGATGCAGACGTAAACTCTCTTAAAGAAACAACTTCAGAAGTTACTGTGTGTGTGGTACTACACATTGATTCACTGGGGTCTTCAACCTTCAAGTTGCTCTTTTTTAAAGCATTTCATCTAGCCACACTATGACTCGCTAGATCACTACTCTCCACCAACAGGAAAAACAAAGAAACACTAAAGAAACAGTCCAAAGTAGTCTCAGGTCAAAGAAGTTATAACGGTTGCCTCAAAAGAAATCACAAGAGAAGACAAACAACAAAAATAACTTTCTTAAAGGCCATGAAAATCTATTTTCTCAGCTGCTCACAAGACTGATGAGGTCCTAAAAGTTAAAACATTTACAGTGATTTCACATGAAAGATTTCTGTATTTGTGAGTATTTGTGTCTGAGCTCTTCTCACTGGTGTGAGCTAACTGTGACTCGACTGGAAAAAGGTGCAACTGTCAATCAAATCTGATCAAACCACACCTCTGCATCCAGATGAAGCAGAGTGTTTTTTATTTCCAACTTTAAATCGGATTGTTTCTTATTTAGTAATGAACATTTGTGTTAATGAGACTTTAAAAACATACAATGTGTAATTATTGGCCATGTGATCCACACAAATAAATGGCAGCATTTCACCTTGTGCAGGAGTTGCATCATTTGCTAATTGCAGCAAAGACCCAGATTTTGAACAGTTAGATGTGAGTAACAAACCTCGCAATGTCCTCAAAAAAAAAAAAGACTGTAGTCTAATCGTAAACCAGATGTTAGCTGCCCGTCTCGGGCTGCGGAAGTAAACACAAGGAAACATAGTAATTGCAGAGCAACGCAGACAACAAGTCATTGCAATGGGAGCGCCGCGTTTTTACATAGTAAAAACGCCAGCAGTATTCCGAAGCGCTGAGCCCTTTTTTCCGCATCACCGAGAGTTGAAAAATGTTCAACTTTGCAAGTATATCCTGCGCTCGTCACTGTCCCAGCTGTCCAATCACAGTAGAGGAGGGGCGGGACAAATACTACACCTTAGCAACGGTTACTATCCTGGAACAGGGCTTTATCCAATCTCAGCTCTTGGACCAAACGGTGGTACTCGCCGAGTTGTTTCCTCGACCAACAAAATCTCATGAACCCACGTACGGCGAGACTCTCTACCTGCTTCAGCCTTCTCTTCATACAGAGCAAGTGCTCTACTCTGTGTTGACATTTTTACATCCAGTAAAGTTGGGTAGAACTACTTGCAACATCACTTCCACGGATTTTTTTGTGTCATAGCAACCAAAGCAATCGGAAAAAAGGCTGTGTTTCAAAAACGCCCACTAGCACTCCCTGCTGGGCGTTTTCAGAAGAGCAGGTGCCGTTTACAGTTGGCAAAAAACGCTTTGGTGGACACGGGGCCTTAAGTAGGTATCTCTGCAATGTAATAAATAGACATCTTAGACATGACGTCAGAATGGTTTCTTCTACATATTCTGTTGATCATGTCAAACAAACATTCTGGCCAGATCTTTCACATTGCACCTTTAGAGTGACGCTCACTTGGAAGTATAAAGAATTCTGATAATATAATGGCCAATCTTTTTAAAACATAAACACATAACAGTACTAAAACAATCTTTATCCGGATCCTTTCGATTTTTTTTATGTTGACAAGATAGATATGGAGAGGGACATCATACAGCTGAAAAAAACAACTTTTCAGTGCTCTCTGGTGGACAAACTATGTAATCATAACACCATTGAAACCTATTTTTGTTAAAATACAAAGATTTTTAACTATAAGCTTGTAAGCTGGCGTTTGTTCATATTCATCTTAAATAAAATATAGGTTTTGAAATGAGTGGCTTTTATGTTGGCATTAGAAAAAAACGCTCAAATTATATAATCACACCCAGCCCAGACAGTGAGCATGTTAAAACAACTGAAAGATTGTTGAATAGTTATTGAATATTTTTGCAGTTACAATATTATTAACACCAATATTAGTGGCCAGTTTTTAAATGGCTCTAATGACATAAAATCCTAAATATTAATACTATAATACTTTATTTTCAGAACTGTTTTGCTTCCTTTAATGCCACTACAAAAATAACTGAATTGAGAGAAAGAACAGAGATGAGAGGTATAGACAGATGTGTGCCGAGCGTGTCACATTGTGTATGTGCGTGTTTGCGTAGAGACAAGCGTGTGCGGAGCGTGGCCTGGTTCTGGTGAAATCTGAGGGAGAACCTGAATACTTACAAAGAGAGAGAGAAGGAAAGCAGGAGAGGCCATTGGGACACTGTCCTGTAGGAGGACAAACATTTGAGTGAGAAAGAGAGAGAAAACACACACATGTGCGTGAGAAAGCAAGTTTCATACAAGTCTGCGCCAAACACAGAAGAGCGCCGAGGAACGAGCGTCCGTTCCACCACTGCACGGCACATACACAGACACATACGTAGTCACACAATGTCACGAAGACACCCCCCCCCCGGAGACAATCAAACACATTTACAAGAAGGCAAGAACACTCCCATACACGCAAACATGTTTTTATGACTCACATACACCATACCAGAGTTCCCATCATGGCCCTTATGAAACATATGACTTTCATTCAGTCGTAGCACTTCCCATGAACTACAGATGAAATTCTCTTAATATTCTATATTATAAGTTAGGTTCTAAAAAAGGTGTGACAGTCTTTCAACTCCAGCTGAGCTTGCTATAGATGAGAGAAATTACTAAAAAACTAAAACACTGAATACATTTGTGGATTTTGTCAGATGTGTTCTGTAAAATAAAACCATTTGCAAACTTTACCAAGACTTTCCAAAAAAACATAGCAAATTCCACAATATTCTCTGTCTGAAACTGACATTTCAAAAATGCCATGACCATCAGGAACCCTGTAACACACACTCAAGACTCAAACATCCATACAGTTAAGACAAAGCAATGCACAAAACAGCAGCAAATATTAAAATGCACTGCAGACAACAGCAGACCAACGGCAGACAAACAGCTGAGTCAGCGACAGGCAGATGCAGACAGACAGAAGTTAGTGAGGAGCGATGCAGCAAACATGCAGGACATGAATCAGCCGGGAAGTCAACACCAGGAGTTATTCCACTGAAGCACATTGTGGCGAGCGGAGAGGGTGGACCTGGTGACCGACAACTGAGCCGAGTTGACCAGATGTCTCCAAGTATCCCATGTTTTCAACAATGTGTGCATGTCTTGTATGATGACTTGTATGATGCTGATGTGAATGCAAATATATTTTACATACAATCAGTGCCAACATGTCTAGCTTTTGAAATATCGACACACTTGTCAGCACATGGACACCAAAATCATACATTGTGTCCTCAGTGCATCGCTGGCTCTGGTTCTTCACACTTTAGCACATCACGCTGAGTGACAGTACATGAAGAAATTCGTGTAGAATGATTCAGCTACGGCAGCAAACTAAGTGTTTAGTTCCAAAAAGGTGGAGAAACATTTTTTAAATTGATAGATATAAAAGTAGCATGGAATAAACAGATGTCATTTACTAAAGGTGTGCTGTTCAGGGTAACATCATGTCAAGTAAAATGTCAGAGAAATTCTTTACAGAACAGAGGGTGAAATTGTTACTCCTATAAGCTGAGACAGTTAAATTTAGATTTCTTCACATTAGCAAACGGTCCCATCCATATTGATGGAAGAAAACAACACACATACTTCATGTGTGGTGATCAATACTGTCTAAGGATCAAATTAATCATTTGTAAGTGTTTCGTCAAGAAATAGCATTTAAACACAGCAAAGTCAATCTAAAGGCCCTGACCTTGTAATATGCTGGTGCTCTTAATCCGTTAAACTAGTTCAAAGTCTTAGGACCTATATATCAGCCATCATGGAAGGACGCGTTTCTGTATTGACTGTGTAACATATTCATGACATGTACACAAACCATAACTAACCTGTCCAGGAACTTAGCAATTAAAATACCATTCTGCTTAGTAACATGGTTTTCAATTTCAACCTTAATATTCATGTATTTTTATACAGATTTTATATGATGTCTGCAAGCAATAGTAAGACAACAGACAATCATCATGCAGTCATGGCCAAAAGTGATGGCACACCAGCATGTCTGTCACATTATGCACTACTTCTCCCAGAAAATTGTTGCAATTACAAATGTTTTGGTATTCTCCTGTTTATTTCTTTTGTTTGCAGATAAATAAAAACAAAAAGCAGAGAAAAACACCCAATTCTGAGACATTCCACACAGACGTCCAAAAATGGACTAGACAAAAATTACTGGCACCATCAATTTAATATTTGGTAGCACACCCTTTGGAAAAAATAACTGAAATCATTCGCATCCTGTAGCCATCAATGACTTTCTTACATGTCTGTATTTTGGACCACTCTTCTTTCACCAACTGCTCCAGGTCTGAGATTTGATGGAATCTGAGAGGTCTCCACAGGTGCTGTATTTATGATTGAGATCTGGAGTCATTGCTGGCCAATGCTTTGTGCTAAACCATTTTTGGGTGATTTTAGGAGGATGCATCATCATCCTGCTGTAAGAACCATGACCTGTGGCGGAGGCCCAGCTTTCTGACCCGGGCTCTTTATTGCCCCATGGAATTCTTGGGTAGTCTTCAGATTTCATAATGCCATACACACAGTCAAGACATACAGTGCCCGAAGCAGCAAAGAAACCCAAAACATCAGTGAACCTCCACCATGTTTGACTGTATGTTCTTTTCTTTCAAGGCCTCATTTCTTTTTCTGAAAACAGAAAAATGATGTGCTTTACCAAAAAGATCTGTTTTAGTCTCCACAGGACATTCTCAAATCTGGCTTCTTTTTTTCCCCTGTGTGAGCGGCGGGGTTCTCCTGGGTCTCCTACCATTGTGTCCTTTTTCATTCAGATGCAACGTATAGTGTGAGCTGACACTGTTGTACCCGGTGTTTGCAGGTCAACCTGAATTTGTTTGGAAGTTGATGGAGGTTCTTTATCCAGTATTCAAACAATCCTTTGTTGCATTCTTTTATCAGTTTTTCTCTTTTGTCCACGTCCAGGGTGATTAGCTACAGTGCCATGGGCTGTATTTTCTTCGCAGTGTTGCAAACAGTGGACACAGGAACATTAAGGTCTCTGGAGATGGACTTGTAGCCTTAGGATAAAACATGACTATCTTGTTCATGCTTTACGAAAGCATGAACAAAATTTGTGGATCATGAGGGGTTTGTGTGCGGTTTTTGAATCCATTTGTAGATTGTGTTTACAAGTTGTAATATCCATTTGTCACTCGTCATCTGTTCATTTTCAATAATTATGGCATCGTTTTACCCCCATACATTTTTCTCTTCTTTTTTGTCCATGCTCAGTGTGGTACACACAGGCACCACAACACAGTCAACCTTTCTGCATATTAACTGGTTGTAAGTGCAACTTCCACATTGTCAGCGCCTGTTAATTGCTACAGGGGAGTTGAATTACAAATTAAGTAACATCACATGCTTAAAATACAATTATTTCTTAAGATTTTAAAAAGGTGCCAATAATTTTCCAGTCCATTTTTGAAGTTCTGTGTGGACTGTCTCAGATTTGGCTGTTTTTCTCTGCTTTTTTAACAAAGTATTTAATAAACCCCTACGATGGACTGGCGACCTCTCCAGGGTGTACCCCGCCTTTCGCCCCATGTAAGCTGGGATTGGCTCCAGCCCCCCATGACCCTGTACGCAGGATAAGCGGTTGACGATGGATGGATGGTATTTAATAAACCCTCAAACCGAGACTTCATAGTTTTGTTACAGTAGCTCCTCCATATCCCAAAATGTCTTTCTGGCTCCCTGTTGATATTTCGACACTCAGCACACAAACACAGTTGAGTTTCAAACATTAACAGTGATTTGTTTTTTTTCTTCGGAGGTTTATATTCCAGAGGTTTAATATAACGCTTTGTTTACTTGTTTGACAGACTCTAAATTCCCCACCATCAAGTCGCCCAAACCCACCTTCTCAGCCGGCTCTCCTGGCTTACGGTTTCCCTCCCTGCCGCGGAGGCTCTTGGCGGAGATGGCGCTCTCGGAGGTCTGCATGATGAGCTGGGTGGCCAGGAACTGCTGAACGTGCTCCAGGACGTCACGCTGCATCTCTAGAGCCATATGGTACACGTCGTGGTCAGACGAGTTGTACATGACGGCATTCTGAAACATCAGCATGATGTCGCGCTGGAACTCAGCTGTTGTACGGATCACACCAGACTCAATGTTCTTCTTAATGGCAGATAGGTCCATGGGTCTACAGCAGGGAGGGAGATGTATTTATTCAACTTTGTGTTCACCACAAACAATCAACATTATATTGCTATATGTGTGAGTTGTAATTTGACTAAAAACGTGTCTGCGTGTGTTCTTACCTGTGTACGATGCTGTGGTAACCAGGCGCGATGTCGTCTGACACAGGCTGCAGGAAGACACTGGCATACCTGAAAGAAACATGAATTCACTAACTGTAAAACCTGCTGAAAGATATGCTTATATTGGTTACTGAGATTTGTTGAGATGAAAAGTGAAAACTACCATTTGATTTTGCTACAGTGGGTAAGAAAAACAAAACAAAGGCTATTTTGCTCCAAATCCCAGTAGGGTTCAGGTTAGCTAAAAAGCACAAAAAAGCAAGAAAAAGGCTGAAGAACTTGTAGATTTGGGCCCAATTAGAGGGCTCATTTTGAGTGGCTACTGAATGTTAGCAAGGGTTTAGCAAACATAATGCTTTTAGACAAACATAGTCATGCATTCATTACAACCAGAACAAAATAGATCGATTTAGTGTCATGCTGCTTAAGTATTTTGGCCAAAAAGCCTTCGATTCATTGCTCCACCTGTGGTTGGCTGCGGCTCTCCAAACCAGCATAATGGCTTTCTTCCAGATCTTCTGGGCCTGGACCGCCTCCTGGTCCTCACCACATGTAGAGCTGATACAGTGATAGAGAGGGAAAGGAAGAGAGCAGAACAGGAGGAGAGTAATTAAGCAGAGTGGGAAAGAAGAGAGGATTGTGAAGTTCACAGTGAAACAGGAAGCAAAAGAACAGTAGAGACAAAAGCCCATACTTTATGTCAGCAGTCGAAGGTTGCTTAGCTCAGACAAACTGATCTGATTCAGAGGTTATGACGTAAATATTCATGACAAATGCCAGCTAAGCTTTATCAAGTTTTCAAGCAGCTTTTCTACTAAAATGTTTGTTGCAGTAAGAGCAGGGGTTATTTTAAGACATGGATTCACACAAGCCACTTTAACACTACATAATAGCCAACAGATAAAAGCGGTTATTAAGATGGGTAATAATAATAATAATAATAATCTTTATTTATAGAGCACTTTTCAAAATCCATGTTACAAAGTGCCACGAGAGCAGAAAATAAAACACAGCAGTTGTAAAACCATGAGCTTTTAAGATAAAACACACAGTCCTGTGGACACCTACAGCTGGGACGAAGAGGCCGGGCTGCTGGCCAGTGAATCGGCTGTGTAGCGTTGGGAGGGCGGGCCGTAACCGTCTTCACTCTCGCTTGCTGCTCGCTCCACCTCTGACAGATACGGACCCTCCCCCTCCCCACACTCCTCCTTCAACTCCATCCCTTCTTCTGGGTCGCCCTCGCTCCCCGCCTCCTCCTCCTTCACCTCCTGGATTCAGAAAACACACACACACACACACACACACACACACACACACACTAAAATGACTGTGTTTTACAAAGGTCATGCATGTGTGTAAGTGTGCACAAGCGTTTTACCTTTGACTCTTTCCCAGACACAGAGCTGTCCTCAGAGTCTGTGGGACAAAAATGAAAAGAGGATAAGAAAAACAGAAATAATGGGCATGATTTGTGTGTGTCTATGTGTGTGTGTGTGTAAGTACACCACCCACCTAGGCAAGGTGGGTTGGGCTCCGGCTGGCTCCATTCCTCTCCTTCACTCTTGACCGTTGATTCAGTGGCCTCCTTGCCTGCCGCCCCCTCCTCCGTAAACTCACTACCTGTTGCACCATCATCAGAGGTGACAGAAGAGGTGACATCACTTCCTGTCACCTCAGGTCCTTCGCAGTTTCCCTTCAGCTGTTCTTCTCTTTTAGTTTCTGGTTGATTCTGGGTCTCTGTACTCGCAGGGATCAGGGCTGACATTGCGCCCACATCCTGAGGCTCCTGTGTGGGATCGGATTCTAGGACTGTGGGTGCTGGGTCTGAGGCCTTCAGCTCCTGGGTCTCCCAGGGCCCAGGGATGGTGTGTCCTTCTGAGACGGCCTCTTCACACAGAGAGAGAGCTGCTTCCACTGCTGCCGCATCCAAGGCTTCCACAGAGTCATCGACCTGGGAAGAGGGAGGGAAGGACAAGAGACAAGAAGACACAAACGATTAGGAGGAATGCATTTTTTCAGTCATTAATACAATTCATCACATTCTCATGCTGTAATATATTTTAGTATATAGAGTCTATGTGTGTATACATTGTACTGTGTAAACAATGTAGGCAGGTGGGGAAAAAATGTAAAACTAAGAATGCATTCAAAAAACAGGCATGTTAATATAAATAAATAAAAGAAAAATCTAAATCAAATCAATATTTGGTGTTCCCAAACATCTTGGAGAACTACCCACTATGGGATCATACTTGGCTATTGGTGAATGAAACAAACGGATGTGGCTTTTGAAAAAAAAAAAAGTATGTACCTTCTCCTCTATGATGGCAATGATGTCTCCTACTGTCTCCAGATCCAAATCGTCTCCCATGTAAGACACGGATACAAGGTCCTCTTCTCCCAATCCCGTCTCCTCACCGAGCTCTGCCTTCACTGCAGCTTCTGCTTCACCCTCTGCAAACATACACAGAAGAGTAAAAAAAAAAAAAAAATAAAAACCTGCAGTGTTACACTGCAAAGTTGTAAGTAATTATTAGGTCTGAACCCAGCAACATTAGCTTCAAGGTATATTTACCTGATTTACCTGTGATGACCTCATGAGGCGGTAGTGCAGTGGCTGTGGTGACTGTCTGTACTCCGTTGGTAAGGCTTCCAGTTGTGTCTCCCTCCCCAACCTGACATCAATATATATAAGACGAAAGTGAGTTTTAATCCACTACAAATTTTTTTTTATTGAAATTAAATTACAACATTGCAGTAAGATCTGCTGCCTGTGAAATTACAACTGAGTCCTGCTAGTTGCTTCATATGCTTTTATATTCTTGTAGTTTTGGATGTTATGGTCCATGCTAAGCTGGTTCTCACCACACGAGGGCCGGACGAGATGAGGTTGCTTTTTTTCAGCAGTTCTGATAGGAGAGGTGAGGGCGGCGGTGTGGCTTTCTGGGTTAAGAGCCTCTTTTGTGGTGAATCATCTACTAGGGCAGCCAGGCCTCCATCTTTGGGCCCTGGAGCATCCGTCGCTGGTAGAAACACGCCGACCCCCTGGGCCTGGCAGAGGCAGCAAAGAGTCAGTGAGAGCGGCTGGCAGTGTGTGAGCTGCAATATTGGATAGGGGTCGTCTTATGTGCGTGTGTTCACTAGCACAGACTTCACTTGGTTAAAAACTTGGTAGCCTACGACGTTACAAGTCGCAGTGGATATTTTACAAGCACGGACCAGGTCCCTGGTGTGTCTGAGTGTAAGGAAAAGAGTATTCAGAGGAAAGTGTGAGGCATGTTTATTAAAATTGTTTAAGTTTATAATAATTTTCATGGTGATTAAAAACTGCTTTTACCTGGCGGTGTTTACGATGCTTGCTCGACATTGTGATGTCTGACAGCCATCGTCTATCGGCTCAACCCTATTTGTGAATTACAGTAATGCTGGCCCCACACTAGAGGATAATTGGGCAGACTGGGTCTGATTTGACCCTGCCGACAATCATGGGGATGTTCCTGATCTGAGGCTGGTTGGAACTGATTATCAGCCAAAAACAATCTGTAGTGCGACGGGTTAACAGACCTAATTTTAAGGTTACAGAGTGGAAATGACTGGAGGCTTCCTGATTCAAACCGTAAATATTTATGATTTCAAATTGCGGAACCTCTGATCATTTCCTGTACTTATATGAAAATAGCTTTGGAATATTGAGCAGAAACGCGCAACAGCCAATGAGAGCGAGCTGACTGGGAAGCATCACCTTAACTTGGCTTCTCAGCCATGAGTTCATCCATCCAATATATCATCTTTATTGTTTTTCTGTGCGAAACATTACACACAGGCATAACTAGCTGACGACAACAGCCTTCCTCCATAGTTGTTTATTTCTCAAGTCATGTTGGATCATGCAAGTTTCTGTTAGATCCCAAGTCCCTGGAACAGCCACTGAAACCGTGTTTGGTCCTGCATCTGGTGTGTGCGTTCTTTTGATTAAAATATTGAAAATCTATTAAATCTGTCGTTATGTCTGCAGTATCTCACATTTTTTAAATAGGCTAAAATTTGAAAATCCCCTATTGTGCACTAAATGGGAGTCCCACCACGTGCTGTGAAATTAATTTTCTAATACAAGACGGTACAAACCACAAAGAACAGGTACTGGAAATGCCTTTGCTAGATAAAGTTATGTTTCACATTTTTCTCTCAGTATCTGCAGTATTCTTGTGTTATCTCATCACTGCAGAGTATGTAAGACAAACACATATTTTCTTACAACTGAGTGGGTGATGGTGTCGTCAGAGGCAACACCTCCTGTCTCCATGGGCGGCGTGGGGACCGAAGTGTCAGCTTGAGAGTCCATGGTGGGGGGGCTGGCACCCAGAGGAGAACGTACAGTTACACTGGGCAGACGCTTGGGTGTGTTTTTCACCGCCTGACGAGCTGTGATGGAAAGAGAAGGTCAGAGGGGGAAAGAAAGAATCTGATTGTGAAGTGATCCTTCAAAGAATCTGAAAAAAAAAAACTACAGCACAGAAATCACAAGTAAGGTATCTAGTGATAGCACTGTCAGTGAAAACAAAGCACACCAGAGGTACAACCCCTTGTCTTACAAGTCACAAAAAAATATTCCAAGATGAGGCCATGGAAAAGCGTTCTCACACTGACTGGGAAAGCCGTCAATGGAATATCAATGGGTAAATATATTGGCCTACATCGCCTTTGTTGATAATCTTATTAATGTTATATATAGAATGCTGTTAATCATTAAAATTGTGAGCAACGTGTCTGAATGTTTACATCAGTGTTTCTTTGTTCTTAACATTGTGATGAAACATTCAACACTAAGGAGTGTTATTTTATATGCTTATCTTGGCAAAAAAGCAGATATTATCAATGTAAAAAACTGATATGCAAAAGTATATGTTGTATGACAATAAACACATACCATAGAGAAAACTAGTTCACAATAAATACTCCCATGAACCAAGATATTCAGATTTCCTGAAGACAAATTACATATTTGATGGTGTGCAGACTGAACCTACCCTGGTACGCTGTGTCTGTGGCTTTCCTCTTCTGTTCTGCTTCCTCGTCATCCTGCTTCTTCTTTCTGAGGTTGGAAAATCACAGCTTATCAATTTGGAAAGAGGGAACAAAGGATGGTATATTGGCATAAAGGAAAGAGGAATCTTGAAAGGCTGCAGAACCAACTGGATGAATCCTCTCCGTTGCTTTGTGATAATAATTGTCATTGAGCAATTAACCGCTCCAGTGTTGTTGCTCACTGACCAACAGAGTCCAAAATCCCTGCCTTGTTCACTCATTCATTACCCTCTGTATAATTGAGACTCAATAGCTTACTGTGAGCAGTAAATGAGGACTCCTGACACTTGAATTGTCGTCTTTTTGTGTGAACACTGATAGCCACTGACTCCACATGGCAATTTTTTGCATCTATAAAATGTCATGCTATGCATTGTGGGAGTGTTCACAGATATATACAAAACGGAAACTACTTTTTTGTTCCATTGTGGAGTTTTTGAGGGCATATTAGTGGTTAAATTTCACGCTTTTAGACTCAAATAAAATGGCATAGGGTACATACAGCACACTATATACTAGCTAGTGATTTCATACAATGCCTAAGGATTTACTAGGAAGCTGGATGTGCAAGACAAAAAAAGCTTGCATGATATGTGGAGCATAGTTGCATGTTAAAGCATAATTAAGTGCAACTACAGCTAAGGATGACAGGAAGTTGGTCTTTCTCCTTTGAGATTTTTTGTCACAAATTAAAATGTTGGCCAGACGGTAGTGCTGAAAGAAAAGTCAGGGGATCCCAAACTGAACTGAAATTAAACTGATTGAAATTAAAAATCACACTGAACCAGACAGCTGCCTGCAACACAAGTGCCACAGACTCTAAAAAACAACCATATTAGCTTCACGCTAAAGTCTCCTTCTCATCTAACTTACAAAAATGAACGCACGTCTTTTCTGCACTGTAGCTTGAACAACGAATGACCAAACAAACATTCGACGGGGAATGTCAGTTTGCAGGCTTGATAGCTAATTAGCTGCAGCACATTAAACAGAGTTTAAAAGTAGCGGTTAGATTTTGGATTTCCATTACCATTTTTATAATTCCTTCTGTGTTAATGTTGTCTGCTATGTGGCAGAAGAGAGTTATAAAGCTCCATTTCATTATATAACCTGTTATATTGTCACGATAAATGTACCTACCTACATAGATGCTTGTGTATTTCTTACCCTTCAAACTCACAGCTAATAACCCACTGTCTATCCATGACTTGTCGCTACAGAGCAAGTTTGTTTATGTAATATCCGTTGGTGTACACACCAGGTGCACACACATTGACATGTGCTGCGAGTATGGCTAGTTATACAATTAATAAGTGAAAACAGTCACATATTAATTGTATAGTGAGAAAGCAATTGGTATCAAACAAAAGAACTAATAGGAGTCTTACAGCGTGATTTCTGCCCACAGCTCCTTCAGCTGTGAGTCCATGTGACCCATCTGTATCAGATCCACCTCTTTCTTCAACTTCCTGTCAGGACAGAAAGCACAGGGGGTTAAAGGCCATGTCTCACAATACTCAAACATATTATAAGTGGTCTTCTTCTTGTGTGTATGTGTACCTGTACTGCTCTTGTGTATCTCGCAGTAGTTTTTTCAGTTCCTCTATCCTCTCAGCAGTTAGCCTACGAACGATCACATCTTCAATGGTTTCAACCACCTCACCCTTCTCACCACGCTTACGCCTGGAGCAAAGGAGGGTACAAAGTCAATTTACAAAAGGCTTTACCCGCGATATAAAAACAAACAAAAGGAAGCAACACACATTCTGGTGTATGTCTGTGTTACAATACTGACTTAGGTGCTTCTGTGGCCTCCAGTAGCTCAGAGTATTGTGAGGCACAGTGCTAAGAAACAGAAAGCAAATGTGTTATGGTGAGGCAAATGTTAGTCACGGCCTGAGAAGAGCTCAACATTGTTATCTGCTCAAAAGACAAATTGAGAAAATGTTTCTTTCTCACCTTCTGTGAGAACCAGTCAGGTGGACGGCCAGGCTCTGAGAAAGGCTTGATGGCTCTACTTACGGACACCCTGGAAGACAAAAGAGAAATTGCTCCGAATAACCAGACGCTGAGAAAACAATGCGAAGATAAATCATGTAAGCATTGGCACAGTTCATTGACAACGCAAAATGCTGCAAAACTGCTGTCACAACGCAGCAAAGATTTCAGTCTGTTCCTACATTCTTTATTTAGTACATTGTTTTGAAATCGTTCAGCTTATTTATTGTTTTTTTTTTTAAATAAATACTCAGGCTGATATTGATCTTCTCTTACAAGTCATGTAGAGCTGCCACAGTGAGATCCTGTCTGTAACCATTCAGAAACTATAACTTGCCCAAGTCTGTCCTCTAGTGGTGAAAATGGAGCCAAAAAGATTTTAAAAGACGCACATAACTAGATAATACATGTGAGCTAATACACTTGTTTTTAAAAAGAGAAAAATGTTCAGTCTGTCTCTAACATGAAGTAAACCCAGGTGTGTAACGATGGGTTGATGCTCCTTTTTGTTAGAGCTGTAGATAGAAAACTTCACTTTGTTAAAAAAGGTAACAGATGTTTGGAATGATTTGTTTGTAAATAGTGAGTAAATAGTTTTTGTAGACAGCATATTTATTTATATGCTTTAATTTTATACTTAGATAATTCATCTTTTTGTGATGGTTTAGTGGCTACTGATAATAAATATCAGCAGACAATACTTGCTATCCACAACTTCTATCTGAAGACATTTGGGCTGAGATACATTGTGTTCATCAGTTCAGGTGACTTGTTCTGGACAATAGCAGTTTAGCCAATAAGAGGTACTCAAAAGATTAGAGACTAGTGGAAAACACTGAAGCCTTACAGGAAACAGCTTATAATATGGTGTAAGGGACTGTGCTGGAACACAGCTCATGTTCAAAGAATTAAAAAACCCAGATATAATGGAGACTGTTCCGAAGCTGGAGTGGATTTTCTACCCCCCATTACATGTGTGATACAGCCAAAAACAAAACGCTTAAATGCTTGTCTTCTCCTTACTTTACTTCTGCTCTTGATGACCAAAACATGGATGTTCTAATAGAACAGAAATCTATACGTTCTCTGATGTTTCTGTCCCTTTACTGAATGATGAAAACAGTTGAGTGAATTGGTCAGAAATGTTAAATTAAGATTACATTTACATTTATTCATTTAGCTGATGCTTTTATCCAAAGCAACTTACAAATGCTATATATGTTAGAGGTCGCATGCCTCTGGAACAAGTGTTCCATTTCATTGCACTGTTCCATAGGCATGTTCCTTCATTCCCCTTAGGTGAAATTCAAGTTAAAAGAAGGACAACAATACAATGTCGGTAACATTAATCAACACAATAGAATAAAAAGTAGGTTTTCTTTTTACCAGTTTTGGTCGCCACTCCTCATCACAGAGGAGGCCAGGCACAGTTTCTCCCTGACTGACCAGGGCTCTGTTGGCCCCACATTCAGTATCTTGTGTTCTGTGGAAAAAGTTAAAATATAATATAAATTATAACATGTCCAGGTAGCCCCTGGATTGTCACCAGTCAACTGAAATTTTTTAAGTGCGTAAACAATCAGTTAACGTCCGGCGCATGATAACGCCAAACGTCAATCACAGAACACATACATTTGTCCCATTCCCCTAAAACACTGACAAGTCACTGCATTTTCAGCCCTTCAGCTGCTCAGTTAGCTTTAATTCTGTCATTAAACAATATGCACACAACATACCTACACAAAACACAGAGAGAGACAACAAGGCAATGAGTTACAACGATCTCTGTCCGAGTTGATTATTTTTATTTCAGAGTCAACGTTAACTTGTTGTCATCCCAGTCAGGCAATCTGTTTGTTTTTCACCGGAGCAATTTGTTTACAGTAACACATACTGTAAACCTGACGGCCCTGTGCCCACACAGCCCAAATATAAACCATACAGTCTGTGATGTATTGATGATGTAAACACAGATTAATATAAGAGCCAACCGCGGGGTCGCTTTGTTAGTTAAATGTAAGGCTTTTATTAGTTACGTTATCAAAGTTAGCTAGCTGGCTACGGTTTGCTAATTGTTGATACTAACTTGCTAGCTTGCAACGTTATCATGTTTAGGGAGTATTGGTACTTGTAGGGAGTACAAGTATTGGGGCTTGAATATAATCCGAAAACCATATAAAACCACAAACACAAACACACACAAATATTTAAATAGAAACGCTAGCTTAGCAATGTTCATTACGGGGGAACGCATTAATGAGACACACACGGCTTCAGAGTACAACATTTTATCAAGCAGCGACGACACTGGGTTCAACCAAACTACATTTTCCGCAGTGTTTGGAGTTTGTTTATTGTTACATTTAATATGAAATTACAAAGCAAATCAAGACAGAGTTAGGAAATATTACTCACTTCCGATACCGCTCGCCATTTCTTTTGTGATGAGGCTGTGAGCACAACTTCCGCCGGACAGGTTTTACTGGTACACACATGGGAACCATGGACGCCAGTATGCAATTTCTGGGATAATGAGTTTTTAAAAAACAACCTATAGAGTCTATGGGGGAATAAGTTAATAAAAAGCTGTAACAGTCAATGGGGAAAAGAAGTTAATAAAAACAAACGTCTACAGACTGCATTAAACTGAATGTCTCTTTGGTCCTGGGTACAGTCCATATAATAATAACAGACTGTATATGAAAAAAGCCTAACGTTATAGGAAATGCTAGAAATTGCTGCTTAACTCTTTTATGGTGTCTAATGAGTCTTCACTCAGAGATGGGAGTGGAAGTAAAAACACCAACACTATCCAAATCAGAAATGTAAAAAGCAGATGCTTATTGTCACAATAATGACTAAAGTGAACATCCTAAATTGTGTTTGGATCAGCTGTAGTCTTTATTTTAGAAATAGGCAACTAAGTTCATCATGAGTGGGAATTACCCAACGCAACCCCATCCCACAAAGGCATTGTTGACGTGACACAAAGAAAAAAAATGTAAATATTTATATTTAAATAACACCTTTGACTGCCCAAATTATATTTTGTGTAAATTTGATCTCCAATGGCAATGGTTTAAAAGCTATTTTAAAGCACCTACTTGTCAGGAGTATAAATCTGGTGGAGACATTGAATTATTCTTTTAATTTGATTACATTAATTTATATACATTTACTTCCAGTGCAAGACTCATCCCCCCAAAATGCACTACAGATCGTCAGATCGCTTGTGATAGTTAATTATTATAGTGGACCCTATAGTACAACACAATATTATCTGTTCTAATATTCAATGTGTAATATGTCTCTATTTCAATTCTGCTTTTATTTATTCACTACTATGTCATTACAATCTGTTACATACCCATACACCTTTGTATTTTTTCTTATCTTTATAGTATTTTTCTTTATATTTTATATATCTTATATTTTGACTTGATGTGCAATTTGTGCAACTGTGACACAAAATTTTCCCTTTGGGGGTCAATCAAGAATTTCTGATTGTGATTCTGATTTTATTCAGTTCTTGTTTTTGTCAGTTAAAAATACACATTGCCACACATGCCAGGCTGAAAAGCAATGTTTCACTGCTCTTACTGGTTGAAAGTTTCAAAGCTCTGACAACAGCCAGCGTCACCAATGGATGTGTGCTCTGTTGCACCTTTAACCACACACAGCAGTGGCATCAACTTTAGTACCTTTATATACAGTATCACTGCAGCGAAGTTCACTCACTGAAGGTCAGCCAAGACAAGTGTTTTTTTAGGGTTGAGGGAAAAAGTGTGGCATAAAAAAACAGATTGGGCTCCAAATGCCAACCCTCATGTAATTGCGGATTTCAAAGTGGGACAGCCCCCGAGCACCGGCTAACTTACCAGTTGGTGCATAAAAGTTTATGACTCTAAGTGTAGGCATTGGAAGAGTGCCAGCAACACCCCATTAGCCTGGGTCACGTCACCTTATAAGGATGAACTGATGTGTTTTGATGTGCTGAAATATATTTTCTCACACGGCTCTGTAGCGTACCATGGCTCTCCATGTATGATGTTCAATGTCAGCTAGATAATAGTGTGACCATTTGCATGCCCTGAATTTGCTTTAAAATTTAATTATATACCATAGGAGGATGACATGTTATTGGCTAACTGGAATTCCATGTGTTAAGATGCCTATTTGTATTTGTGTGACACACAAGTTTAGCTTTAAAAAGTAATTTTACTTTCTCACAGCAAGTTTCTTTATCTTTGAATACTAATATCCCTATAAATGGGTGACATGTCGATGTGTACAAATGATAAAGCTGGTTATTTCGTACCTGGATTCAGATTATGTGCAGTAGGAGTAGGCGCAGTGTGCTTGTGCTATAATGAGTCATTTATTTGCTGTTAAGAATCCAAATCCACCTGTGACAAAGATTAAACATTTTAGCAGTTACATGCAAGTCCTGATTAAACATGAAGGAAAAAAACTAGTAAACAAAGTGTGACGAGTCATTTTCGAGTGTTGATAAAATAAGACGACTCACAACCGCTTAAATATTGGCAGTCTTTATTTCAACAAGACTAAGAAATGGTGTTTAATATACACTTTCTCTTACATTTAACATCTATCTCATCTTGTTTTTCCATAACTTTTAGGAGATACTCTGACAAGTAAAAATCTGGTGTACTGTTATGGCCTCTTTTAGAGACATCTAAAACCGGCTGCTCTTTATTTACACATTTTTATTCTTTTCAGTCAGTCACCAAGTCTCTCCTTAGAGAACGAGTCTCTTCTGTTCTTGTGGGCCAAAGGCTGATGGAAGGACTTCAACACCTGTCCAACTCAACTTTGAAGTCACTACATTTAAGTTGCTCTGTGGATCAAATGAACAACATACAGCAGCTGGACCAACTCCTGCCAGCCGGAAAATGTTGCAGCCCTGGCCCGCAAGCACAGACATTTACCATCATCACCCAAAAACATTTCCTCTGACTCTCAGAAAGTTGGGTTTCTTCACAACTCTCCCACATGCACAAGCCCTTGTAGAAATGTTGGTGGAACACCAAATAAGGAGAACTGAATCAGTCTCATGCAGAAGTAATGCCAAATCAAGCTGCTGAAGCACAGTTTCATTATTTTAAATTAAGGCTTCAGGATTGTATTCTGGTTGCTTCGATGTTTCATCAAATCCTTCAGCCAGATTCAATTTGAGCGAAGACACTGATGTCTTCGTTGATTTGTTCCAAGTCTCTTAATTGGAAACGCTCACAGTTTTGGGGGGGAACAAAATATGAAGTAGGCTTACAATCCACCTGTCAGCTCAAAGATAAACAGGCAAAAAAGGTTGTTTACCATCTGTCTTAAATGCAGCCAGTTGTTTCAGACCTGCAGACAAATGTGAAACACATCCATCTTCAGTTTTTACTAAATGCATATTTGAGCCCCCAAAATCTATCAATTACTATGTGAAATTTTTAACATATTTTGCATATTGAGACATTCTGAATGCTCTATGTGACAAATCTGTCAGTACTAAAAGCATGCTTGCAATGACATTAAAATACATGCATAAGTTACTGTACAAAAGCTACATGAGGCAGCATAATTTGAGAGATGAAATGGCCAGCTAATGCAACTTCCAAACCCGATTATCATTCAATTAGAACTAGAAAGTCCTATGTTGTGCTTGTCAGCTGGTAAAATATACTCCACCATTCAGGGAATCTGAGCACATAATAGATATAAAACATCCACATTCTTTTTTTCTTACCTCAAGTTGCTAATAATGTACCAAGGCTAAAAGAAAAAGATCAGGCACCATACATTGCATTCATTTTGGTAGCACTTGTGACAATACTTCAACATTCCACCTCAAGTTGACATGATGAGAACGTGAGGATGAGGATAGGTAGATCAAATGGTTCAGGATGAGTCCATTTATACTGACACAGGCCATTTAAAAGAGGTACAAGTGTGTATTGTGGGACGGGGGGATGTGGGCAAAAGGACCTCCCCCCAGAAAAAAAAAAAATTAACTGTGCACACTGACCAAAAGTGCCCCCAATATCTGTGCACATTGTCCTCTTTCACCACCTAAACCTAGCAGTAAAATCCATGTAGTACCTAATATATATCTTCATACCAAAAATAGCTAAAAATTACAACACCTCTTCAACATAAAACCCTGTATTAAAATAATCTTCTCTTGATTTCCTTTGATCAAAGCACTGTCTTTTGTTCCTCTTCTCTAGTTTAATGTGAAACACTCTGAACATATGTGTCGCCACCTTTTTCTTTTCAAACAAAGTAAGACTGTACAGAGTCAGATCCTCTGTGCTGAACTGAGCTTACAGTACCAAAAAGGGGCAATCAGGACTTGTCAGCTTTGCCTTCTTATGGGGTAATGCCAGGGGAGTCCTTCCTTTTCCACGGCAGTCACCTTTCACCAGGATGCCAGCCACATATCTCAACTCTATCAGACACTTTCAACTCAACATCACTAGATTGCATTGACAACGAGAGCATGCATGAGGTATGACCTTACTATTGAACTGTTTTAGCTGAGGAAATTAAATTAAAAATAGGTGAGAAAATTAAAAGTTAGGCTGTGATAATGGTCATAGCAGACATACAATATGCATGTTTGGGCTTACAGAGGGCCCCCAAATGCTCTTCTAAAGATTATTCCATCTCAAGGTCCTGTGCTGTAACTTCTCTCACTGTATTTCTGAGAGATGAGCTGCAAAGATGTTTCACCATCTCTCCAAAGCAAAGCGTACAAAAGCTCAAACTGTTCCTTGGCTGAGATCAACAGCTAGCTTTGTCATTTATGACTGATGTACAGAAATGTATAAACGCACAGACACAAACATTCACAGTGAGCACATTCATCATGTGCAGAAATGATTGTTATAAATTGTTAACATTCACAACATCACGTGATTTGTTGACCTCTGAATAATGGAAAGAAAGAACATCCTCAGAAATATGAAGATATGTCGCACCACAGGCACTCAATGATCAACTAAGCGTCTCGCTTACTATTTAGTTATCAGATGGCAATCGAAGAAGGCACAAAAATGAATTATGAGATTAAATTGCCAAAATAAGACAATTATATAATGTTTGTAATGCTGTAAGCAGAACCATAGTGTAGCTCCAAAAGAGCCATAAGGAGTAAAGGTTTATCTGGGGGAAAAAAGGTGGCTGTCTTAGGAGGAAAATCATATTGCTGTACACTGATGTCCTTAAAAACATACAAACACATAATTAAAAGTGAAGTTATTGTAATATTAAGAAGAGCCCCCCCCCCCAAAGGCGGACAGTCCAAGGTCCTGAAGGCAGTCTTTTTAAAGTCTCTCTGACAGTTTTCCCCTTCGCTCCGTCATTCCTCATCATTCTCTTCCTCTCCCTGCGAACCAGTTTTATCTCAAGTGGGGAGCAAGCAGAGCCAGGGCCAGCCCGCAGAGCGCTAGTGCCATGCTTCCCTGTGAGGCAACCCCTGCTGATGGACTTCTGTCCACCACCACTTGCCTAATACGGGGAGTGCCAGTGTTCGGTGGAGTGGAGAAGTAGATGTCCCGGTCTGTATCGCAGGATGTTGAATCGCAACCGCTGCCGCTCTCCTCTCCTCCGCTGCCATCCTCATCTAGAAGATAAGACACGAGGGTCAGACTTGTGCAACAAGGACATTATTTCATTAAAAAAAAAAAAAAATTCCACAAAGAAAGTACTTCATCCTCACCATTGTCGATAGAGATGTCATTGCCGCTGTGCGCAGCTTTGAGCCAGCTAGTCATTTCCTTCAAAACTGCAATCTGACTGCGAATCACAATATCTGGCTTTGTTATGTCCACATCCACGTCGGGGTTTGACAGCTGATTGGCCAGTCCATTGCCTATGACATCTGACTCATACCTATGTAGAGTGAGAATCAATATTAGTCATGATTTTGCGTTAGCTTATGATAGTTCACACGCAGTAAAATTCAGATTCTGTATGTGTGCTGTGTGTATCTTGCCTGCTTTTTGCTGTTCCATTCCAGCAATCGTCCCCAGGTGCAATCCTCTCACCGGCACACACCGTCTCTGGCAATGTGGACCAGAACTTCTTTGCATGTTTTAACTTCTTCTTCACATCATTTGTCTGCATAGAAAGCACAGTCAACAAGTCAGACGCATCTATTTAAAGCAAGGCAGCAGTAGTTTGGTTATCTGGGTTTTCTTAGTCCTTACCAATCGATCTAAACTGGTCCCGGCAGCGGTGGTGGGCCTAGCATCAGGACTGTATGGGCGGAAGCGGCCAGTAAAGCCTGTTTCTTTGACAGAACGCTTGGAACGGAAGGTCGTGCTTAGTTTAGGCTGTCCACATCCTTGGAAAACCTGTCAGAAAAGTATCATGTGGAGTTAGTGGAACTGAGTGTTATTATTTCTCATCTTTTATTTCAAAACACTGTGAAGTGATACTGACTTTCTGCGACACTTGCATGCTGTTCTCCTGCATGTTCATGATAGCCTCTGAAATCTTCACGTCGATGGGATCCATGACGGACTCAAAATTAAAGGGACCTTCGAGCCTCTCCGCTAGACTGAGCATGGCATCTGAAAACCAGAACATAAGAACATGACTATTGAAAAAAATTAAATTGATTCATTGCAAAATTTGTTTTTCTTCAGTCAAGCATGATGTTACAAAAAGCTGCCACAAGGGGGAAGCACATGCCCAAGAGCAGGAGATTGTAAACCAGTGAAACTGAGCCCTGAGATTATGGCAGAATAACGCTGCTGCACAGCGAGGAGGCAGCAGACACCAGATGCCTCCACAGACAGTAACAAGGTCAGCAGCCAGGGATAGACGCATGTAATGGTGGTATAGAAGCCAGGAAACATCTTTTATCACATAATTCTGTCATGTAGAATAAATAATACATACAGAGGATAACAAGGGGTTCCTACACTGCCCTGAATCTAATGAAACGGATCTGGGTCTGTGTTTACACAACACAGGAGCTCCAATCATTCAGTGGGTCACAACATGTACAACCCCTCCCTCTCTCACTTATACAAGACACTAAAGAATGAGGGATGTGTTTGTACATGATTTTTTTTAACAAAAAAACACACTTGCTCTTTGTTAAACATGTTCTTGCTAAACAGAACTGCAATAAACCCCCTGAATACATTGGAAAAACATTTTTTCCATAAAATTACCCCAGTTACGTCGTACCACCAATACCATCAAGTCACACTGGTTTCATGCCCGCAGGGGTAAAAAAAAAGGTGCATGTTTAGATAAGGCTGAAGTAGATTAGGTTAGATTAGATCAAACTTGAATGATTCTTTGGCAAAATATGAGCACTGCAGTGGCAACATGTAAAAGAACAGAAGCAGGGAGTTGTATAAATACACCCGGTTGCCAAATCAAACACTAAGTCATTATGGTTACAGCGTGGTGCGTTAATAATTGCTGCAAAAGGTGTCCGTGCTCACATAAGGGTCATTTACCGAGGAAGTTGTTCCATTCTGTGTCCAAGTCGGCCTGGTTGGCCAGACACCCACGCATCACATTCAGACAGTAATTCTGGCACGGTTTCAGGGCCACTTGGCCCGAGCAGTAGGGACAGTACAACATCTTCATGGCCGCTCGCACACAGCTGGGAGATGCACTGACCTGGAGGAGGCAGGGGGCAGTTAGCAAACTGTTATCACAGCACCAAAAACACTCATCCAACACCACCATAGACACACACATATTTAGACTGTGAAAAAGCATGACCATTAATATTATAAGCCATGTCCTTGAAGCAGTATAATCTAATCATCAATGAATCACTCTCTACAGTGGAAAAACATGCCATACTAGAACAGTCAAAGTGGTTTATGTTATCAGAGACACTGTAATGGAACAGCAGCCAGTTTTTCCAAGAAAGATATAAAGTCAGAAACGAGGGGAGGGATGAACAGGGCTGTGGGGAAAACACTTCACTCTGTCTGACTGACTGTTATAACCTTCTTTAGCAAAGACAAAACCTTCCCAAGCATACTTCACTTACCATAGAAACTTTATTGACCACCTCAGGCATGAGTGTCAGGCCGCGCACAAAGGTGCGTGCAGCGATAAAGGCCCGTGTCAGCTGGATGCGGAGCTTGCGAGGCACATCGCCGAAGGGCTGCAGCTGCTCCGTGTGCCGGCTGACGCACTCCATGTAGGCGTCGCTGAATTCGTACTGCACGTTGACAAGCTGGAACATCCTCTCCAAGAGGTCGGCCCAGAAGTCCGACAGCATGGAGTCCAGGTTGACCGCGGCGCTGCCAGACACGTAGTACCGAGTCAAGGCCTCAAAGAAGTTCTTGAACAGTTCGGAGTTCTGCACGTACATCATCCCGTATGTTCTCACAAACATACTGTGCAGCGACACCTCTGCATTTTTCAAGAGCTCCCGGAAAAACTCTGTAGCGAAAAGAAAGTAGGGGGGGAGGGGGGGTTGTTATGACCAAATGCTGAGGCTGCCAAAGAACCCGAACAAACAAGCTTACATTGTTAACATTTCATGTCCGTCTACAGGGAGAGATCCATTTTAAAGATGTTACAAAGGAAACTGAATTTGTGTGATGGATAGCATATTGCTTGGGACATCTACAGAGACAGAGCTGATTTTATCAATCTTTAACTCAATAACTTCTTACGATTTTACTTGTTTGGGAACAGCAAATTTACACTTTGGGTCTCAGATTACAAAGCATGAGGCAAAACGCAGTGAAAACATTGTGAGGTTTTCATCAAAGTTATTGAAATATACAGATTCCAGGGCAACCACAGTGTATGTAAATAACACATAAACATTGCTATTGTCTCGCAAAATGAACATTTCAAAAGTAAATATTTCTGCCGCAGTACATCGAAAGATCAAGACCATCCGCCCACACCTTTGCCTTCTGACTCTATGCCTGTGCTGCAGCCACCATTTCAAACCGTCAGATTGATGGTTATTCTACTTCACCCGCGCCCATGTCCTGCCAATTTGGGTATCTCAACAGAAATAGCTTAAGCATAAAGTCTTGGATGAAAGGCAAAGGAATGCATTTTGGGAGTTGTGAGGGGATGGGGTGGGGGTTGGAAAAAGTGGAGATGAGAGGAGTGAAGCAGAAGGGGTGAAAGGTGGAGCCGGAGCATCTCTGTCAGGCTGAATGAGCGCCGCCGTCTGTCCACATCAAGCCGCTTCAAACTGGCCACCATCAATGGCATTTTTCTGTTGTCACATTCCATTCGCCTTCCTTTCTCCCGGCTTCTCTTGGAC